>OZ002740.1:186021843-186275376 GCA_963924295.1 Dioctria rufipes
TAAGGAAAAACAGCAAGTACAGTTTGCAAGACGTCACAAATGCCATCAACAAATTGAAATCATTGTACGACACAATGAGAACACAATAGAACAAAATTTTCGCATGAATTTAGATTGGAATTTTCTTTCTCTCTTCCTTTAGTTATTAACTGCTTTATATATATATATATATTTTAATCGCTCTATATGTATATACATACCACTTTATTTTGATTTATTGGATAAATATTGCTATTTTGAATTATATTGATTTATATTGGATAAATATTAGTATATTTCGTCGTCTTTAATACATATATATATACATATTGATTTATATTGATCACACTTGATAAATATCGAGGTTTAAATCCAGTGATTGTGATTTTGATGTGTAAGGTGTAGGAGAATTCTCACTCAGGTGGTACAGCGATAAAATACATTTTTTTTTCTTGGTTACCTATAGCAACAATAAGGGTGCTCATACGGTTACTAGTGCAACGGTACTTTTCTGCAATTCGGGTCCTGATCACAATTAATTTACGAAAATGACTAACGATAAACACGACGCAACAAACAATGAAAATAAGAGCTCTGATAATGTTTCTGCAGTATCGATTCCAATTAGATTAGCCCAGTTCTGGACAAATTCTCCAACAACTTGGTTTTTGCAAGCTGAGGCACAGTTTGAGTTAAGCAAAATAAAAGCAGATATTCAACGGTACAACTTAGTAGTGGCATCACTACCACAAGATGCCCTCGAATCGGTCTTGGACATTATTCAAAGTCCCCCTGAAACAGACCGGTACGAACACTTAAAATCTGCCCTGATATCGCGCCATTCCCTGAGCGAAGAAAGAAAACTCGAGAAGCTTCTATCTAGTGAGGAAATAGGGCATAGAAAGCCTTCAGAGTTCTTACGCTCTCTTAAACAATTAGCGGGTACTTCCGATGCAATTGGTCAGCAGCTGATTAAGAAACTCTGGCTGAGACGCTTACCTCATATCATAAATGTAGCTTTAATACCACTATCCGATAGAGGCGAGTCTGAAATACTGGAAGTAGCCGACAAAATTTGGGAAGCTTCCTATCCCAACGTAATTTCAAGTCTAAATTCTACGGCAAACAGTAGCAGCGGCTCTCGCAATAACCAACCGCAAACAACAAGTCACCTCGAACGGGAAATAAGTGAATAAAGAAAACTATCAAAGCATTGTCAATAGATCTAAGTCGTTCGCGCTCAGCAAATCGGTCCCAGTCGAATCGAAACAAATCAAATAGTCGAAATAGACGCGATTATTGCTGGTATCACCAGAGATATGGCCCGCATGCCCGTAAATGTACACAGCCATGCGCATTTACCAAAAGGAGAGATTTAAACACAAATCCAAACGAAGAACAAACCGAATCAAAAAACTATTAAGCCCCGAGGTGGTAGAGGCAACCAGAGGGGCATACAAAAACTCTCCCCGTCTATTCATACGTGATAAAAACAATAACATCACATTTTTAATAGATACTGGCGCGGATCTGTCGGTAATACCCCATTCGCTGTTTCCATCAAATAAGAAGATACCGTGTTGCTCGCTATCTGCAGCCAATGGGTCTTCTATTGATACATTTGGCACAAAATTACTTAAAGTAAACCTAGGGCTTCGAAGAAATTTCCTGCATCAATTGGTGCAGAATTCTTAGAAAAATTCGGCCTCTTAGTTGATTTAAAGAGCAAACGCCTGGTCGACACCAACTACAAAACTTGCAATACAAGCAATCTCGATCGTAACATGTACCCCAACACCGAGACATTTCGCCATAGAAGATCCATATGGAGCCATACTTCGAAAATATCCTCCTTAATAGAACCCGCCAATTTCAATCACCCAGTTAGACACACAGTACAACACCACAGCGTCACAAGAGGTCAATTGCCATACTCAAATCCCAGAAGGCTAGACCTCTAAAAGACATAAAGCAGCCATCACAGAGTTCCAACATATGGTGGAACTGGGAATATGTCGACCATCGGCATCGAGTGTCTCATCTCCTCTACACATGGTGACGAAAAAAGATTGTGAGGAATGGCGTCCCTGCGGAGACTATCGTCTTCTCAATGCAATCACGATACCGGACAGATATCCCATCCCTCATATCCATAATTTCTCGTTAAACTTCAGGATTGTACAATTTTCTCCCGGGTGGATTTAGTAAGAGCCTATCATCATATCCCGATAGCCAAGGAGGACATTACAAAACGGCGATTTCAACCCCATTTGGCCTCTTTGAGTTTGTTCGAATGCCTTTCGGCCTAAGAAATGCAAGCCAAACATTCCAAAGATTCATTAATGAAGTCACTCGTGGTCTCGACTTCGTATTCGCATACGTCGATGATTTACTCATCGGAAGCAAAAATAAAAAAGAACATGAAAAACACCTCGAAATTGTGTTTCAACGTCTTATGGACTACGGTCTCTCGATCAAACCATCAAAATGTGCATTCGGCTTGTCATCTCTAGACTTTTTTAGTCACAAAATCACCCCACAAGGAATAGCACCCTCCGAAAAACGTGTTAGTGCAATACTAAATCTAAAATCCCCAAGCTCCATCAAACAAATTCAACAATTTGCTGGTATGATCAATTTCTATCATCGATTCATACCAATGTTAGCCGAATTGCTAGCTCCAATCCATGCACATCTGGCGAACTTGCTAAGCCAAACGAAAAAGCAAGAAAAATATTACGTGGCCACCAGAATGTGACAATGCCTTCAATAAAGCAAAACAGGCTCTGGCAGCAGTAACCCTTCTAGCACACCCCATGGAAAACACCACAATCAACATAACAACAGATGCTTCACAAGTGGCGGTAGGAGCAGTTCTACAAGAACATAATCAAGGGGAATGGGAACCACTAGCGTTTTTTTCGAAAAAGCTATCTCCTACGGAACAAAAATATTCCACTTTCGACCGTGAACTCCTGGCAATATATCCTTCCATAAAGCATTTTCGATATTTCGTGGAAGGTAGAGAATTCTCTGTATCAACCGATCACATGCCTCTAACTACTGCCCTACTGTCCAAAGCAGATTGAAGTCCACGTCAAGCCAGACATCTTGACTATATATCACAGTTTACCAGTGATATAAGACATGTCAAAGGGAAAAGCAATACAGTGGCAGATTTCTTGTCTCGCCAATGTGACAACAACCCTGCAGAAATTAATTCTCTCACGATAGATCTCCGAAGTTTAGCAATGGAACAGAATGAAGATTCAGAGCTAAAACAGATTTTGGAACGCAATTCGCCTAGCTCAAACGTTACTTTTGAACGCATAAAAGTTCCAGCCACGACACAAGAGCTATGGTGCGAAACCAGCACGCAGTGTAATCGGCCGTTCGTCCCAAGCAAACTACGCAAACAAATCTTCGACGCAATCCACGACGGAATTCGTGCCACCCGTTAAATAAATCGTTTCAAAATACTTCTGGCCGAGCATCAACAAGGATTGCAACAAGTGGGCAAGAGAATGTATTCAGTGCCAACGGGCAAAAATACATAAGCACACACGATCAAAGTCGGGCAATTTCAAGTCCCCTCACGCAGGTTTGACCATATCCATCTCGACATTGTAGGTCCACTACCTCCATCAAATGGTTTTAAATATATCCTAACAATGGTCGACAGATTCACAAGATGGCCCGAGGCAATCCTATAAGGGACATAACAGCCAAAACAATTGCTAAATCTTTTGTACACCACCACATTTGCAGATTTGGCATCCCGGAAGAGATCACAACCGACAGAGGATCTCAATTCGAGTCGAAACTTTTCGCCGAATTGACCAAACTCTTGGGATCACACCGAACACGAACGACAGCATACCATCCTCAAGCAAATGGCATGGTGGAAAGGTTGCATAGACAACTGAAAGCATCCTTGATGGCCAGAGGAAACACTGTAAATTGGAGTGACAACTTAGATTTTGTATTACTTGGACTCCGTAGCTCCATAAAGGAAGATTTGGGCTGCTCACCCGCGGAATTGGTATATGGTCAAACCCTGAAAGTCCCAGGAGAATTCCATGTGGAACGTGTCCAAACAGAAAATGACTCAGAGGCTCATAAATTACTAAACCAATTTAAAAGTGCCATGCAATCACTGAAGGCACCTGACACAAGGCAATTCACCCAAAACAACATACAAATACCTAAAGATTTGAACGTAACCGACCATGTCCTTATCAGAGTAGATAAGATTCGTACCGGTTTGAATCCACCAGATCAAGGACCTTATCGAGTACTACGACGGTTTAGAAAGTATTTTGTGGTCGATATTAACGGCAAAAATAGCTCGATCTCAATAGACAGGCTGAAACCTGCATTTGTCACGGCCGAACTGGAATCACGCTTGCACAAACCAAAAGTAGTACGATTCAAAACATAGTTGAAACTATTTTCATTGGAGGGGGAGTGGTGTAGCGGCACTTCGCACAACTATTATTTATTTTGGATCTGGTATCTCCATATTTTGCTGCCAACGTTGCAAGGTACACACACAATCGCGCAAGTAATCGTATGTACAGCACCTTCTCCATAGTTACCAAAAAAGCCGAGTTACTTTGACAGAGTATACACAGCTTGCCGCCGAGCTCGACGTCTCCTACGTCAAAAGAAAGAAGTTTGATTAAAATTAGCTTAGTGTTCAAGAATATTAATTGTAGTTGATGTTGAAGTTAATGAAGTAGTTTAATAAATATTTTGATCAATACGTGAGGTGTTTCTTAATCAACCAAAAAACTCAACAATCCTAACTTATATCAACATTTATTTTGATTTTTTGGACATCCAGAAGTTTATATTTTAATTTTACCATGATTTGGAATAATTTCCCATATTATTAGTCAAGAATCTGGTAAAAAAGAAACTTTTGGATCTTTAGGAATAATTTATGCTATATTAGCTATTGGTCTTCTAGGATTTATTGTTTGAGCTCATCATATATTTACAGTAGGAATAGATGTAGATACCCGAGCTTATTTTACTTCAGCTACAATAGTAATTGCTATTCCCAAAGGAATTAAAATTTTTAGTTGACTAGCAACACTTCATGGAACTTCTCTATCTTATTCTCCAGCAATTTTATGAGCTCTAGGATTTGTGTTTCCATTTACAGTAGGAGGACTTACTAGAGTAGTTTTAGCTTATTCCTCAATTGTTATTATTTTACATGACACTTATTATGTTGTAGCTCATTTTCATTATGTATTATCAATAGGAGCTGTATTTGCTATTATAGGAGGATTTATCCACTGATATCCATTATTTACAGGATTAACTATAAATTACAAATGATTAAAAACTCAATTTTTTATTATATTTATTGGAGTAAATATTACATTTTTTCCTCAACATTTTTTAGGATTAGCCGGAATACTTCGACGATATTCTGACTATCCTGATGCATATACAACATGAAATATTATTTCAACAATCGGTTCGACAATTTCATTAATTGGAATTCTATATTTTATATTTATTATCTGAGAAAGTATAGTATCAAAACGTAACATTATATATTCTATTCATCTAAATTCATCTATTGAATGATACCAAAATATTCCACCTTCAGAACATAGTTATTCAGAACTTCCTATTTTAAATAATTTCTAATGTGGCAGACTAGTGCAATGGATTTAAGCTTCATGTATAAAGTAATTAACTTTTATTAGAATAATTATTAATGTCAACATGAGCTAATTTAAGTTTACAAAATAGAGCTTCTCCTTTAATAGAACAATTAATTATTTTTCATGATCATACAGTATTAATTTTAATTATAATTACCATTATAGTAAGTTATATTATATCAACACTATTTTTTAATAAATATGTTAATCGATTATTATTACATGGACAAACTATTGAAATTATCTGAACGGTATTACCAGCTATTATTTTATTATTTATTGCTATACCTTCTTTACGATTATTATATTTATTAGATGAAATTAATGAACCAATAATTATTATTAAAGCACCAATGATATTGAAGTTATGAATATTCTAATTTTATAAATTTGGAATTTGATTCATATATAATTCCAACTAATGAATTAGATAATAGAATATTTCGTTTATTAGACGTTGATAATCGAATTATTTTACCTATAAATTCACAAATTCGTATACTAGTGTCTGCTGCAGATGTAATTCATTCATGAACTATTCCAAGATTAGGAGTAAAAGTAGATGGTACTCCAGGTCGATTAAATCAAACTAACTTCTTAATTAATCGACCTGGAGTATATTTTGGACAATGTTCGGAAATTTGTGGAGCTAATCATAGATTTATACCTATTGTTGTAGAAAGTGTTCCCATAAAATTCTTTATTAAATATTATTCAATAAATAATTAATAACATTAGATGACTGAAAACAAGTAACGGTCTCTTAAACCATATTATAGTAAGATAGTGTTTACTTCTAATGAAAAATTTAGTTAAAATATAATATTAGTTTGTCAAACTAAAGTTATCAATTTATTGATAATTTTTAATTCCACAAATAGCTCCAATTAATTGATTATCATTATTTATTACATTTTTTTTTACCCTTTTATTATTTAGATGTATAAATTACTTTTCCTTTAATATTAATAAAAATAAAGAAAATAAATCAAAATTAATAACTAATAAATATTTTATAAATTGAAAATGATAACAAATTTATTTTCAGTATTTGATCCTTCATCAAGAATTTTTAATTTTTCATTAAATTGATTAAGAACTTTTATTGGAAATTTAATTATTCCTTCTATATACTGATTTATACCATCACGATATAATATTATATGAAATAATATAATAATAATATTACATAAAGAATTTAGAATCCTTATTGGACCAAAAAATATAAATGGAAGAATTTTAATACTTATTTCATTATTTTCAATAATTATATTTAATAATTTTATAGGACTGTTTCCATATATTTTTACTAGTACAAGTCATTTAGTATTAACTCTTTCCTTATCATTACCTTTATAATTATCATTTATATTATATGGATGATTTAATCACACTCAACATATATTTGCACACTTAGTTCCTCAAGGAACTCTTAAGCGCTTCCTAGTGAGCCTGATTGAGGTTATAGTAGCGTTTAATCATCCCTGGTAATAATTTTCATTGACAGTAGTATAAATGTCAATATTACCTGATATACATGAACGATCTTAATTGTATTTAACTCAATTTGTTAGTGGAAGAGTATCACATTATAATCTATCTTCTCGTACAATTGGAGTCGGATTTATTGCAATACCAGGAATCCATTCTGAGTTCAGTACATTTCGCGCTGTTAATTGTTAAATTTTCTTTCCAATTATATTGGTGTTAAATTTTATAGTTTTTAAGTTTTTAAATTTATATTACAGCTTAAATTTCTACCTTATATTACATTTTTTTTTGTTTCGTAAGAATTACTAAAAGTCCCAACGGAGGACATTACTCAATTCCATACCCAAATAATAATTTTTGAACTATTTATATATTATTTGCCCTAGAGGTGCTAACCCTGGTTACCACACAAGCCATAATGTCGTATGAGCAAATAGCGAGTTTTTGCGCTGATTCTGATATAAAGTATGAGATGCGCTGCCGCAATGTTTCTCCAGATAATTATATAATTGAAGGGAGATGTGCATGGTGGGCGAAACAATTAAAAAAGGAGGCGAATGCAGATCCTTCAACCCTCCAAATAAAGTCGTATTTATCGCCAGATAATGACCTAGAACACTGTGAGGAATTAGTGACCGAATTCAGTGAAGATTGCGCGGTTAGTGAAACCTTTTACAATGAAGTTATCTCAGTAAGATTAGGGTTCCTTTTAAATCGATTAAAAAGAATCGAAACCGTAGAAGTGGATCAAATCTCCTTTAAGGAATCTCTAATAAAAAAGACAGAAAACTTGATTCGGAAGCTCGAAAGAGCCCATTATAAACAATGGAAGTCTAATTTTATGAATGTTACATGCCAAAATTCCCTCGATGCGAGGATTGAGAATTTAATTACAAAGGCAGATGTTATTGATTACAACGCTCATAATGAAGTAGTCCCTTCTGGTGAACTCGGCAAGAAGACAACCGAACATCAAGAAGTAAATAAGGCTGAATCCTCGAGGATTCTACCTAGTTCCAATGCAAAGAACGAACCTAGCATGAATTCGACATTTGGTCAGCACATAGGTAAGGCTAGTCCGCTGGCAGAGCATTTGCCGTTATCAAGATCGCCGCCTAGACTTTACAAATGGGGTTTAAGATTCACTGGTGATGACGAATGTTCAGCATCTTGCTTTTTGCAACGTGTAGCAGATTATTCACGGTCTAGGCAAGTTAGTGAACTTGATCTGCTCAGCTCAATTTCAGATCTGTTAGACGGGTCTGCCTTAAGGTAGTTTCGTAGGAAGCGTAGTACATTTCCAGATTACAGAGATTTTGTGCAACGTTTTCTGAATCAGTTCGAACCCTTGTTGCAAACGGATCAATTGCTAGAATTCTTGAGGGGTCGTAAGCAAAAGCCATCGGAAACTATTGTACAGTACGTATCCTTTATGGAGGATCAGTTTTTGCGTCTACCACGAATCCCATCAGAAAAGGATAGAGTCAAGATAATAAGAAACAATCTACTGCCTAAATTCATCAGGGCACTTGCGCTCATGGATTTCAATTCCGTGGACAGCCTTGAAGAAACTGCCCGGAAAATAGAAATCAGTGAGGCACAAGCTAGTGCTAATGATGGTGAGTGCACGAGAAAGCAATTTCATAACTCAAACTTTCCACCGCGAAGGTATGACTTCCCAAATGCGAGGTATCATGGGCAAGACATTGCAACCCCTACACGTTTCAGAGATAATCCCCAGCGAAATAACAACTTCACATCACATAATATTCATAAGCAGTCTTACTCGAATTCTGCCACCAACAACCAGCATATCCCTCCACGTACCGATAATATGGAACAAAATTATAGAAGTGGAAATTATAATCGAGCTACTTCTCGCAATGCGAACGAAAAAGGTGGCTATAACCATGCTAGGCCCGTGAATAGTTCTGCTCCTAATAAATTTGGTCCAATAAAAATTAATTATGTGCACTCATCCCCGTTGCCTTCCCATCCTCCCAAATTTATTCAAAACGATTGCCTTGCCGATACTATAAGAGATCACAGAATTAATTGCGATGAAATGGATCTCCCAAAAAATTCAGCGCTCGATTCGGAGTACAGGTTCAAGACATCATCCTTATCTCCGCCTGAATCTGTTGGATCACAATATTATCAATCGGAAAACGAGACTGGAGCCGTACCCAAGTGGACCAGTACTGCTCTCGTGCCACCAGGTCCACCAAACCCATCATCCTAAGCTATAAGGATGACTCTCGTCCACATCTCAATGTCCGAATCTTAGGTACTGAAGTCAAGGGACTTCTGGACTCAGGCGCGAATGGATCTATAGTTGGTAATCCTGGAATTACCCTTCTCGAAGCTATAGGGCTTTCGGTACAAAAGAGTGAACTGTCCAGTATAAGAACTGTGGACAATTCCCATCACCAAATAATAGGATATTTCAACGTTCCGGTTGAATTTCAAAACCAAGTGAAGGTAATTAAAATGCTGGCAGTCCCGACGCTCTCGCTTAATTTTATCTTTGGAGTAGACCTATGGAACGCATTTCAATTAACCTTGGAGTGTAGGCGCGGTGTAGAATGGGTTTGCTACAATCTTTGTATTAATGAAAATGCAGTTAATAATGATATCGGTTCGCCAACGCAAGAACAAGTTTTATCTATTGAGAAATGTCTCGAGAATTTCGAAGGGCTGGACAGAGCTGAATTAGGAAGAACCCATCTCATTTCCCATGATATTGACACGGGTGATGCTCAGCCAATAGTCCAACGAGGATATGAAGTTTCCCCGGCAGTACAAGCTCGAATAGGTAAAGAGCTAGACAGAATGAGGAAACTAGGAGTATTAGAGCCATCCACCAGCCCATGGTGTTCGCCAGCAGTTCTGGTGAAAAAATCGAATGGAAAAGATCGTCTTTGCATAGATAGTAGGAAAGTGAATGCTGTCACGAAAAGATGCGCATATCCTTTACCCAGGATCTCAGAAATCCTCAGTCGGCTAAATAAAGCAAGATATTTGTCATCAATAGATCTGAAAGATGCTTTCTGGCAGATACTTTCTGGCAGATACCCTTAACCGAGTCAGCAAAGGAAAAAACTGCTTTCTCTATCCCTGGACACGGTTTGTGGCAATTCGTTGTCATGCCGTTTGGACTCACCAACAGCCCGGCTACCCAGCAACGACTGATGGATAGATTATTTGGTCCAACTGAGCTAAACATCTTCACTTACCTAGACGATCTAATTATAGCAACGGAGACATTCGAAGAACATATAGAAACCTTAAAACGCGTAGCAACCCGATTAAATGAAGCTAACCTGACTATTAACAGGGAAAAATGTAAATTCTTTCGAACCAGTTTAAAATATTTAGGGTATGTTGTTGACTCGAAGGGATTACGAACCGATCCGGAAAAGATACAGGTCATGCTTGATTTTCCTCGTCCTAAGAATTATACCGAAATGAAGCGCTTTGTTGGGTTAGTCTCTTGGTACAGACGGTTTATACCAAACTTTGCGCAATTAGCTTCTCCCTTACATGATTTAACGAAGGGCGGGAAAAAACGACAACCATTGAGATGGAATGAGGAAGCTGATCAAGCTTTTCTCGAACTGAAATCGGCACTAGTTAAAGCCCCGGTTCTTAATTCACCTGACTTTTCCAAGCCATTTTATATACAATGCGATGCATCTAACCTGGCCATAGGCGGCGTTCTTTCTCAAAAGGATGATAACAGCAATGATGATCATCCAATTGCATACGTCAGCCGTAAGCTCAGGGGTGCAGAACTAAATTATACTGTTACTGAGAAAGAATGTCTCAGCATAATATTCACCATCGAAAAGCTAAGGGGTTTCCTTGAAGGGTACAAATTTTTCATCTTGACAGACCACTCCCCTCTTACATGGCTTTTCCGACAGCAAAATATAACCGGCCGCCTAGCGCGCTGGAATTGAAATATGTAAAAGGAAAAAATAACTCGGTCCCCGACGCCCTTTCAAGAATACCGGAAATCAATCTTATAGATTGCATTCCAAATGATAAAGATGAATGGTATCACCAAATGATCAATAAAGTAAAAACCAACCCCACGGTTATGTCGAACTGGAAAATCCAAAATAACAAATTGTTTATGAAACCCAAATATGACTTAAGACGAATGCAGGAAGATACATGGAGACTTGTAGTACCAGAATCCTCTAGGCTTAATGTTTTGAAGGAATGTCACGATTCCGTTTTTGCGGCACATCTAGGTATTCATAAAACTCAACAGCGTGTGTTAGATCGATATTATTGGCCTAAGATATCAAAGGATGTCGCGGAGTATGTAAAAAGATGCGAAACATGCCATCAGTCGAAACCATCTACTAAACCACCATTCGGTCCCATGGGTAAGTTCAAAGAAGCAACACGTCCTTGGCAAATGATTGCCCTTGACTTGATAGGACCTTTACCAAGGTCAACAAAGGGAAATAGCTTTTTCCTTGTCGTTTGCGACTGGTTTACTAAGATGCCGTGCTTATTCCCAATCCGTATGGCGACAGCAAAAAAGGTTTCAGAAATTGTCGAAAATCGGATTTTCCTCGAGTATGGAGTGCCTGAAATTATAATCACAGATAATGGCCGACAATTCGATTCGAGAGAATTTAGGAAATTACTCCATGACTACGGTATAAAGAAGTTTTGGTTGAACTGTAGATACCATCCACGTAATAACTTTTCCGAGCGGTGGAATAAAGTTATCGGTAGCGCTCTCAGAGCATTTGTTAATGATAATCATAAGATATGGGATCGTGAGATTGGTCATATAACCGTTGCGTTACGCACAGCTGTTAACAGCATTACAGGGTATTCTCCATTTTTCCTCAACTTCGGAAGAGAGTTTATGTTTACAGCATCCGATTATATCCTTCTCGATTCTATAACAGGATCACCTGTTACCCATAGAACTAACTTTCTTGAAAAACTAAATCCGATATATGACGATGTTTCCAAAAGGATTTTCAAGGCGTACGAAATTAATAAAAAATACTTCGACCGAAACAAAGTAACATTCAGATTTAATATAGGGGACATAGTTTACAAACGCAATTATGTTCTCTCCGATGCGACAAAGCATTTTTCTGCTAAGTTAGCACCTAAGTTTATAAAATGTACTGTAACAGAAAAGAAATCAGACTTAGTGTATCGCCTAGCAGACGAGCTTGGAAATGATCTCGGCTGGTGGCACATTAAGGATATTAAGCACACGTGAATTAGAGCAAAAATATATATTAGGAACCTTAGTTATAATTTGCCAAATTGAATAAATTCACTGAATTACATTTAAATAAAAGAAAATGAACTCAATAATAGCTATATAGTTATAACTAAACTTGAGAAGTATTATCGTATCCAAAGATACTACAGCCTCTCCTTATATTCTTCAAGGCACTAAAGATTTCAGGCTATTGTCACAATGCCTCCTACCAATCATAAGTTCAGTGCGAAATAGTTCCAGCTTTGAATAGCTCTCTATTCTTCCATTTCTCCGTTAAACTAAATTTAGAATTAGCAAAAAGGAGATATTTTAGTTGATGTTTAGGAAGTAAGCCGGCTTTAAATATATATAATCAATTTATATAACGTCAAACAGGGCTCAGCACACACTATGCTCACCTGAAGACTTCAGACTTAAAACAAAACAAAATATAAAGAATAAATAAATAAATAAATACCATATTTACTACATGTTAAAATACACAATTACATCTTATTATTGCCTTAATGCCTCTGATCATACTCTGGTATCCCGGGGACGTAGTAAGTTGTATAGCTGTACAACAGCTACTCTATGAGTTCATTTTAAGATCCCAATATATTACAACGATATTAACAAAAAAAAGTGTTCCTTTTTTTTCTTACCAACGGGGAGGAATGTAATGTACGCCCGGCCCCATATCTACTTTACTTTACTCAAGTGGTAAATGAATTATGAAAACACAATTGAGCTTCTTGAATTCCTCAGAATAAATAAGATTAAGAATAAGTTATAAGACTAACACTAAATGAAAGCAATAAATCAAATAATAAATATAAAATAAACACGTACAATTAGTGTGAATTATGTATAAATAAAACGCCTACAATTAACAAAATAAATTTATTAACTCAACTAAATAGCCAGCTGCAGCGACTAAAACGTTGACGCTTATTGTCGATATGTTCCCGCGTAACCATGGTCCAAGTTCAAATGGAAATCACACTTTATAAAATACTGGGAAATTTGATAGATCCTTCCGCACAACAACATGGTGGAGAGAGAGACGAGAGCTCAAGTGGAGATGGTTTCCGGGTCTCTTTTTTCTTCTTGCTGAAAACGGACGAAGAGAGAAAAGTAAAGCCAAGATCGAGAAGTTACAACTTATAAGAAAAGTACAAATTAATAAAATTTTTAACCATTAACAAAGTTAAAGGGAAGATTCGCAACTAACCGCTCGAGGACTACCTTTGTTCATTTGGTTGATGGATGCCAGGATCAACCATAAGGAGTTCGTCCAGGAACAAGGTTCATCCACGTGGGACATAAGCAGCTAAGTAACCGAGTTCTGGAATAACTAATCACTAAATAATACAAGAAAACAAGTGGTGTAATAAAAAAAATACTAACTTAGATGTAGAATAATTAATCTTAGTGGCATTAGGTAACAGTGAGGACGGCCGTAGGGTAATGAGTTATTCCATTTATAGAAGGGATTCAAGAACTGAAATATTAAAGCATTATCCCAAGTCGAACAGTGCCTTATAAATAAAACTCCTTAAACGAATTAAAATAAATTTTCAGCACAATTCAAGTGTAAGCCAAGACCTTCCCTAGACTATTGGCTTACATATTAATACCTTTTATAGTATGTATTGAAACAATTAGAAATATAATTCGTCCAGGAACTTTAGCAGTACGACTATCTGCTAATATAACTGCAGGACATTTATTATTAACAATACTAGGAAATACAGGATCTATATTAAATTATTCAGTTATTGTATTAATTAATTTACAAATTTCTCTTTTAATATTAGAATCAGCTGTTGCTATTATTCAATCATATGTATTTGCAGTATTAAGAACATTATACTCTAGAGAAGTTAATTAATGTCAACACACTCAAATCAACCTTATCATCTAGTTGATTATAGTCCATGACCTTTAACAGGAGCTATTGGAGCTATAATTATTGTAAGAGGTTTAGTAAAATGATTTCATCAATATAATATTAACTTATTAATATTAGGAATTATTATTACTTTATTAACAATATATCAATGATGACGTGATATGTCACGTGAAGGAACTTACCAAGGATTATATACATATAATGTAACTACAGGTCTACGATGAGGAATAATTTTATTTATTATTTCAGAAATTTTTTCTTTATTTCATTTTTCTGAGCTTTTTTTCATATAAGATTATCCCCTAATATTGAACTAGGATCTATTTGACCCCCATTAGGATTAACCCCACTTAAACCATTCCAAATTCCATTACTTAATACACCTACCTTATTATCATCAGGAATTACTGTTACATGACCTCATCATAATTTAATAGAAAACAATCATTCACAATCTACTCAAGGATTATTTTTTACAATTATATTAGGAATTTACTTCACTATATTACAAGCTTATGAATATATAGAAGCAACATTTACTATTGCTGATGCAGTTTATGGTTCAACTTTTTTTGTAGCAACTGGATTTCATAGAATTCATGTACTAATTGGAACCACTTTTTTATTAATTTGCTTAATTCGACATATAAAATTTCATTTTTCTAAAATTCATCATTTTGGATTTGAAGCAGCTGCTTGATACTGAAATTTTGTAGATATTATATGATTATTCCTCTTTATTTCAATTTATTGATGAGGAAGATAAATTATTTATATAGTATATAAAGTATATATGACTTCCAATCATAAGGATTATTTAATTATAATAATATAAATAACTTTATCTATTATATTAACAATATTAATAATTATATTAATTACAGTAATTATAATATTAATAGCATCTTTATTATCAAAAAAAAAAAAAAAACATTAATAGACCGAGAAAAAAATTCTCCATTTGAATTTGGATTTGACCCACATTCATCTGCACGATTACCTTTCTCTCTTCGTTTTTTTTTTTTTTAATTACCATTTTATTCTTAATTTTTGATGTAGAAATTGCATTAATTTTACCTATAATTTTGACTCTAAACTTTTCTAATATATTATCATGAACAATTACAAGAATAATTTTCTTATTTATTTTATTAATTGGTTTATACCACGAATGAAATCAAGGATCTTTAAATTGAACTATTTAATATTTTTTTAAGAGTTGTAGTTAAGTATAACATTTGATTTGCATTCAAAAAGTATTGAATTTCGATCTACTTTAGAATATGAAGTAACAATTACAATTAGTTTCGACCTAATTTTAGGTATTAATAATACCCTTATTCTTTAATTGAAGTCAAAAAGAGGCATATCATTGTTAATGATATAAATGAAATTAATATTCCAATTAAAGAAGTATGAAGATCAAGAAAAAGCTGCTAACTTTTTAATTTAATTGTTAAATTCCATTTATACTTCTAATTTATATAAGTTAAATAAACTATTACATTTTCACTGTAAAAATAAATGAATTATTTTGTAAATTACTATTATTAATTATCTATTCAGAAATTTAATTAATTTCCCTAACATCTTCAATGTAATACTCTACCTAAGCTATCTGAATAAATATTACTTAATTTGATATTAAAATTGACAAAATAATAAATAATAAAACAAAAATTAACAAATAAATTTTTAAATTATTATTTTGAATTAATTGATTAATTTTAGAATAACGTACTAATATATTATAAAGATTTTGCCCCCTAAATATTCTGATCATCCATGATCAGAATATTTAGTAAAATATAAACCTATATTTAAAGGAATACATATAATTCCATAAGTTCTAATAAAAGGTATAAATCATATGGAGCCTATAAATAATCTATATTTGTAAAAATTTAATGATTTATTGAAAAAATATAAACCAACATTAGAAATTAAATATCCAATAATTCCTCCTAAAATACAATCTACCAAAGTTAAAATTTTTAAATAATAAGGTAAACAAATTAAATAAGGAGTTCTAAAAATTAATCAATTTAATAATCTTCCTCCTAAAATTCTTATAATTAATAAACCTATTATACCACGTAATATTACTCATCTTTCATCATTTAAAATATTTAAAGAATAATAATTAAGCTCACCAGTTATTGAATAAAATACCAAACGTATAGAATAACTAACTGTTAATCCTGTAGAATAAAAAAAAAAAAAAAAACTAAATATATTAATATAAGAACATGTGACAATTTCCAAAATCAAATCCTTTGAATAAAATCCAACTAAAAAAGGTATTCCACATAAAGCTAAATTAGCTACATTTAAACATGAAGCTGTTAAAGGTATATAAAGTCTTAACCCTCCTATTAAACGAATATCTTGAGAATCATTTATATTATGAATAATTGCTCCAGCACATATAAATAATAAAGCCTTAAATAAAGCATGAGTTAATAAATGAAAAAAAGCTAGTTTTGGATAACTTGTTGATAAAATTCTTATTATTAGACCCAATTGTCTTAAAGTAGATAAAGCAATAATTTTTTTAAATCAAATTCAAAATTAGCTCCCAATCCTGATATAAATATTGTAAGTCCAGAAATTAACAATAATAAATGACCCAATTCATTATCAAATAAAAGATTATTAAACCGAATTAATAAATAAACCCCAGCAGTTACTAATGTAGATGAATGAACAAGAGCTGATACAGGAGTAGGGGCTGCTATTGCTGCAGGTAACCAAGAAGAAAAAGGAATTTGAGCACGCTTAGTTATAGCAGCTAATATTATTAATGAACCAATAATACATATTTCATAATCTCTTTTTATTAAATCCAAATAAAAAATATAATTTCAACTACCATATTTAATTATTCAGGCAATTGCTAATAAAAAAGGTACATCCCCAATTCGAATAGATAAAGCAGTTAATATTCCAGCACTATAAGACTTTACATTTTGAAAATAAATAACTAATAAATAAGAAACTAATCCTAATCCATCTCATCCTAATAAAATTCTAATTAAATTTCTTCTAATAATTAGTATTATAACTGATAAAACAAATAATAATACTAATATAATAAATCGATTAATATTATAATCTATAGATATATATTCTTTTCTATATATAATAAAATATAAATAAATAATAAACTTATTCAATCAAATAAAAAAGTTATAACTAAACTGGTAGAATTAATAGAAATTATTTCTCATTCAATAAATACTGAATAATTATTAATTAAAAATTTAATACTAAATAAAAATAAACTACAACTAATTACTATTAAACAAATAAATCTAATAAAACAAATAGAAATATATTTCACGAACTAAAATGAAATTAAATCATATCTTTGACACCACAAATCAAAATTTTTATAAACTGTTTAGATAAAGTCATAAAGAACAAACTTCACTTTTAATAATTAATAAATTTAATGGAAATCAATGTAAAAATAAAAGCAAATATTCACGAATTAAACCAGATATATTACAATATAATCCAGAATATATTTTACCATGTTGACTATAAGAATATAAATATAAAGTATAACAAGAACTGCAAAAAGACAAAAAAATAATTATAATTATTGTAATTCAGGATCAACTAATAATTTTATTTAATAAAGTAATTTCACCTAATAAATTTAAAGTAGGAGGATCTGCTATATTAGCAGAACATAAAAAAGATCATCATAAAGTTATTCTAGGCATAAAATTTATTAATCCCTTATTAACTATTAATCTTCGACTTCCTAATCATTCATAAGTAATATTAACTAAACAAAATGAACCAGATGAACATAATCCATGAGCAATTATTAAAATATAAGAACTACAAAATCCTCAATAAGTTATTGTTATTAAACCACTTAATACAATTCCTATATGAGCAACAGATGAATAAGCAATTAAAGATTTTATATCTACGTGACGTAAACATATTAAACTAATAATAACTCGACCTACTAATCTAATTCTAATTCAAATAAAATTTAATTTTATTCCAATAAATTGTAATAACAAAAATACTCGTAATAATCCATATCGTGCTAATTTTAATATAATTCCAGCTAAAATTATAGACCCTGAAACAGGAGCCTCTACATGAGCTTTTGGTAATCATAAATGAACTAAAAATATAAGTATTTTAACTAAAAAAGCTATAATTAATCCAAAATAAATTCATAATCAAAAACATAATTAATTATTAAATAAAAAGTTATAGTTATTGATAAATTATATAAATAAAAAATAACTAATAATAAAGGTAAAGAAGCTTATAATGTATAAAATAACAAATAAATTCCAGCTTGAATACCTAAAATCAAAATAATAATGGAGGAAGTAAACTACTCTCAAAAAATAAATAAAATAAAAATAAATTTTTTCTTATAAAAGTTAAACAAAGAAAAAATAATAAAAAAATAGTATTAATTAAATATAGTTTTATATAATTATTTGTTATAAAAATAGACTAACTAGCCATTAACATTAAAGAACAAATTCATATTCTTAATAAAACTATACCATAAGAAATTAAGTCACATCCTAAAAAATAACTTAATCTTATTCAAAAATTACCATATCAATTTATAAAGATAAAAATAAATGATATTATAAATATAGTATTTTGAACCATTCAAAATAATATATTTATAAAACACAAAGGAATTAAAAATAAAATTAAAATAATAAATTTTAACATTATAAAATATTATAAGTCTGAAAATAATCATTACCATGAGTTCGAATTATTTAAACCAAAATAGAAAATCCTAATGACCCTTCACAAACTCTAAAAGTTAAAAATACTATTCTAAAATATATTTTAAATATAAAATAACTTAATATAAAAAATAAAAATAAAATTAATACAATATATTCCAAACTTAATAACAAAATTAATAAATGTTTTCGATTTGATACAAATACTAATAATCTTCTCATAAATAAAATTAATATAAATATAAAAAATATTATCATTAGTTTTAATAGTTTAATAAAAACATTGGTCTTGTAAATCAAAATTAAGAAATTTCTTTTAAAACTTCAAGAAAAAAAGAATTCTTTTATCTTTAATCTCCAAAATTAATATTTTTATAAACTATTTCTTGAAATTACACAATTTATTATATTATTATCAGTAATTTTTAATATAACATTTATACAAATAAATCACCCATTATCTATAGGATTATTATTACTATTACAAACAAATTTAATTTGTTTAATAACAGGATTAATAACATACACTTTTTGATTTTCATATATTTTGTTTTTGATCTTTATTGGAGGAATACTAGTTTTATTTATCTATATAACAACCCTTGCATCAAATGAAATATTTAATTTATCAATAAAAAAAAAACTAGTCTAATTATTTCATTAATAACAATAATATTAGTTATTTTAATTTTAATTGATAAACAAATATTTTCATTAAATATTCAAAATAATGAAATACAAAAAATTAATTTATTAACAATATTTTTACCAGAATATAAATTAAATCTAAATAAATTATATAATTATCCAACTAATATAGTTAATTTAATAATAATTAACTATTTATTAATTACATTAGTAGCAGCTGCTAAAATTACTAATGTATTTTATGGACCTTTACGACAATTTAACTCATGAATAAAGCTTTACGAAATAGACATCCATTAATTAAAATTATAAATAATGCTTTAATTGATTTACCTGCACCAATTAATATTTCTGTATGATGAAATTTTGGTTCATTACTAGGTTTATGCCTAATTACACAAATTATTACAGGACTAGTTTTAGCTATACACTACACTGCAGATATTAATCTTGCTTTTAATAGAGTAAATCATATTTGCCGAGATGTTAATTATGGATGACTAATACGAACTATACATGCTAACGGAGCATCCTTTATCTTTATTTGTATTTATTTACATATTGGGCGAGGAATATACTACAACTCATTTTTATATACTTCAACATGATTAGTAAGAGTAATTATTTTATTTCTTGTAATAGCAACAGCTTTTATAGGATATGTATTACCTTGAGGTCAAATATCTTTTTGAGGAGCAACTGTAATTACCAATTTATTATCTGCTATTCCTTATTTAGGGACAACTCTAGTACAATGAGTATGAGGAGGATTTGCAGTAGATAATGCTACATTAACTCGTTTCTTTAGTTTTCATTTTATTTTACCTTTTATTATTTCAGCAATAACAATAATTCATCTATTATTTCTTCATCAAACTGGATCTAATAACCCTATAGGGTTAAATGCTAATATTGATAAAACTCCTTTCCATCCTTACTTTTCATTTAAAGATATTACTGGATTTATCATTATATTAATAATTTTATCCATTTGAGTATTATTTAACCCATATATATTAGGAGATCCTGATAACTTTATCCCAGCTAATCCTCTTGTTACCCCAGTTCATATTCAACCTGAATGATATTTCCTTTTTGCCTATGCAATTTTACGATCAATTCCCAATAAATTAGGAGGAGTAATTGCCCTAATTATATTAATTGCAATTTTAATAATTTTACCATTTTAAGAAAATTTCAAGGATTACAGTTTTACCCTATCAATCAATTTATATTTTGATTAATAGTAATTACAGTTATTTTATTAACATGAATTGGAGCCCGACCAGTAGTTATATTATTATTGGCCAACTATTAACTATTATTTATTTTTTATACTATTTAATAAATCCTTTAATTGTAAAATTATGAGATAATTTATTAAACTATTTAATGAGCTTGACATAAGCCTATGTTTTGCAAACATAATATAGAAACATAAATTTTCTATTAACTTTTACTAATAATAATTAATAATATGAAAGATACAAATAAAATTTTAATACCAATAAAACATATTAAATAATTTAATGAAAATTAATTAATTAACTTATCATAACGAAAACGAGGTAATGTTCCACGAACTCAAATAAATAAAAAAGAAATAAAAACCAATTTAATATAAAAATTTGTTTCATAAATATTACACCCTATAAATAATACTGAAAATAGTATACTTATAAACAAAAGTCTTGAATACTCAGCCAAAAATATAAGAGAAAATCCTCCTCTTCTATATTCTACATTAAATCCAGATACTAATTCAGCTTCTCCTTCAGCAAAATCAAAAGGAGTACGATTTGTTTCTGCTAAACAAGAAACAAATTAAATTAAAGCCAAAGGAAATAATATAATAAAAAACCAAATATATTTTTGATAAATATAAAAATCAATTAAATTATATCTACTAATTTAAAAATCAAAAGATAATAAAATTAAAGCTAATCTAACTTCATAAGAAATAGTTTGAGCTACTGCGCGAAGTCCTCCTAATAAAGAATAAATAGAATTAGAAGATTAACCAGCAATTATGATTGTATAAACTCCCAAACTAGCACAACATAAAAAAAATAATAATCCTAAATTATAAGAATAAATTTTTACAAATAAAGGAATACAAGATCATAATAAAAGAGATAAAAATAAAGAAAAAATTGGAGAAAAATAATAAGAAATATAATTAGACATTAAAGGATAAGTTTGCTCCTTAGTAAATAATTTAATTGCATCACAAAAAGGCTGTGGAATACCAAAAATTGCTACTTTATTAGGACCCTTTCGAACCTGAATTTAACCTAAAACTTTACGCTCTGTAACAGACATTCAAACTTAATTTAAGTGCTTGCTAAGTGGGCGTAAGTAACTTGAGAAAAAAGAAAGAACTTCGATTTTTGACTGTAAACTTACACTGATTTTTATTGTACTAATGTAAGAACTTAAATACATTTTTTACGCTTACATGATAAATTTCGCTATTATCGTAAGTTCACTTCATTATGTTCACCTTGCAGTTATTGACCCAGATTGGGGCAATGCATGCGGAAATATTTTCTTGAAATATTTTTATGAATGATACAAGAACATGAGTAAGTGAACTTACGTTTGACTGAATTTTGACCTGATTGGAGGAAATGTACAAAATAAGCAAAGTGACGAATTCGTTTGCATTTAAAAAATCGGAAGGTAATTGTAGTGAACGTGAACATGAACGTGAAATTGGAACGCGATTAAAAAATTATGTTTTGTTTAGGTGGGAACATGTTGAGAAATTATTTTTTGTTCAGGTAGGAACATGCTGGGGGCCGCCAGATTCCAATACACGATTGAATCGCTGTTCTATTGAAGTTTGTGGTGATGGTTGTCTTCCTTCCTTGGGTTTTGCTTGTCGCTTAGAACATCCAGTATAACAAAATTGAAAGGTCCTTTTGAGGGTGAACCAGTACTTCCAGATGAGGATGACCAGGAAAAGAATGAAAGCAGATGATATTGATGTGGTTGAGTAGAGTATCAGCGTGTTGTGTAGGATAGCTGGATCTATCTTGGGCTCCTCCATATATTGTAAGATTTGCTCGTCTGGTTGAATCAAAACTCCTGGTTGCAGCAATGCTGGTGATTTATTAAAGTTTGAAATGTTTAATCGTGGGGGAACTTCCCTTATATGGCTGGGGATGACCTCTGTTGTTTGATCCAATTTGGTTTTTAAGGTTATCTCTCTTGTTTTCAGATAACAGTAATCAGCAGTGTGTATAATTCCTGTGGTATTTAGAAGTAATTCCTTTCTAGCTCCCTTGCAGAATACGGAGGCGACCTTGGTTTCATTAGTCATGTATAACCAAGTGTTTCTCGTCACCAAGGCCTTCCAAACTGTACCAGTCAGCTTGAACTGACGCATCTCACATATGGTCTTTGGATAACGATCATAAATTTCATCAATTACACAAGATGGGCTGTTTTCGATGCTGTGCACTATGGTTGGGCTACACAGGAACACTTGTTTGGCTGTAGTAGTGCAACTCTTCAATTCCCTTTCGTCTAGATTGAAATATGTTTGATGGGTATAATCAACAGCCAAGGTGGAAGATTTTATGTCGGCCACTACGAATTCGTTGCCTTTGATTAAGTGTGGAGTTGGTGTTATATGTATCAAATCGTACATGTTTGGTTCAACAATATTTAAGTATCCATACAATATTATCGTGCCATTCTGATTTACCACGTCTAGTCGTTCCTGTGGTGTTGGTAAGATAATGAAGTTGGAACCAATTTTCTGGGCTACCTTTTGAATAACAGTTTGGATTGCGTGTAAAGAAATGAAATTGAAGAGTTAGCCGTGATTGTGTATGGCATTTAACCAGTAAGCATACTTCTCCTGGAGCTCGTCGTAGTAATCTTCTGCACTTAGGTATGCGGCTATCACTTCAATGCTAAGCCTATTATGATCTGCTGCTGAGTACCATGTAGCCATTTCGTTAATTGAAGAAATGGCTTGAGCCAATCTGGCATCAAAATGCTTCAATTTATCTAGTATGATAAAATTGGACTGATTAACCTTCGCGTTGAGGAGCAGCATTTGTTGATTTGTTGAAAGTAAGAGATTTTGTTGATTGTTTCTAATGCGTCAATATTTGCATAAACCTCCTCATTGACGCCAAATATACTGGTGAGTATCCTACCAAGAAGACCTCTTCTACTTCTGTTTCTTGGTTCTGTAAATCGGATTTCATCTATTGATCTTAAAGGGTTCTTCCTCCTTGTGGATAAGTGCCTGAATAGTTGCGAACAGCGCGTGATTTCAGTGAGCTTCTCAGTCTTGTCACACATTTCCTGTATTTGTTCCCAAGTGGAGTTGATATTTTTCTCATCATAAAAAATGTCAACCATAGGAAGTGACACCTGCAATCGAAGATTTCCTCGTTTTATTTTGGCTCTGCCTAAATTCTCTATGTAGAGGCCGGATTTGGGCTGTATGATCTCATAGTCTTGTGCGAATGCTACAGTCAACCAATAAAGTATCAGCAAGGTGGAATGTAACAGTCTTGAGGCCCAGGTACATGGTGCGATTTTCATTCTTTTGCTATGTCGAGCTGTAGTCGGTTCAGGCCCCTTTCCATCTTTACTGGTGGAAATCGTATCAAAGTGCTCTGGTTTCGACCATAGCTCAGGTTCGGCTGAAATGTCAGGTAACCCCCTTTTTGTGGATTTCTTGAGAGTGGTCAATGCTGTAAAAGTCCTGAGGCCGGCATCTTCATGGTCAGATTTATGTATACTCATAGGCAACTGGCACAATTTGATAAGTGGCCGTTTTTTGATAATGTTTCTATATTGCACAGAAACTACTCGCACTATTCCATCTTCGCCAGGATGAAACTATACTATTCGTCCTAATGGCCACTTTTGTGGGGGCAAGATGTCTTCCTTTACTAGAACTAACTCGCCGAGAACTGGGTTCTTTTTGTCTGTTCTCCATTTGCTTCTTTGTTGTAGTAGTGCCAGATATTCTTGTGACCATCTCTTCCAAATGTCCTGGTATAATTTTGTAACAAGCTTCCATCTTTGGTGGATTTCTTTACACTGAATATCTGGTTCAGGCGGTGCTAGCAGAGGCCTTCCGATCAAGAAATGACCTGGAGTTAATGGTTCTAGATCTGTGGGATCGCTTGAATTTTGTCCGATTGGCCTTGAATTCAAGCAAGCCTCCACTTGATGTAGCACGGTGGTAAATTCCTCATATGTTAGCAAGGTGTCTCCCAGCACTCGTTTGAGGTGTGCCTGAACGGACTTAACGCCAGCCTCCCACAGACCTCCAAAATGTGGGCTGGCTGGGGGTATAAACTTCCACTCTGTCCTATCATTGGCTGTAATCTCTGCTGCTCGTTGGGAGGAGCTGGAAATTGCAAGTTGCAGGTCTTTATCTAGCCTGTTTTTGGCACCAACAAAATTCGTCCCATTGTCGCTAAATATTTGCTTGCAATTTCCCCGCCGCGCAACAAATCTTCTATAGGCAGCGAGGAATGCGTCTGTGGTTAAATCGCTTACGAATTCCAAGTGAATGGCCTTTGTTACCATACAGACGAAAAGTGCTATGTAACCCTTGTTTGTTTTGGTGCCTCTTCCTTTGGACATTTTGGTTATGAATGGGCCGGCATAATCTATTCCGCAGTGAGAAAACGGTGGTGATGGGATTATGCGAACAACTGGTAGATTACCCATTACTTGCTGTGTGCTGTGTTGGCGGTGTCTGACACACTTGATGCATTTGTGGATTCTTCCTTGTACTACTCTTTTGGCATCGATTATCCAGAATCGTGCCCTTAAGAAATTTAATGTAAGTTGCGTTCCTCCGTGTAGCGTTTGATGGTGAGAATGGTCAACAATGAGACTGGTGATACGATGTTTTGGTGGTAGTAGCATCTGATGTTTTGCAATCTTCCCCCGACTCGTAGAATGTCATCCTCGTCTAGAAATGGGCGTAACGAAAGTAATCAACTGGTTTTATTTAACGGAATTTTCTTTTCGAAAGATTGGTTTTCGTCAAAGAATGCTTCCAACTGTGTCATCTTTACTATACACTTCTCTGAATTCTTCAGTTCGTTGTGTGACAGATGGTGCAACATTCTCTGTGAGCGTGGAACTCTACAGTTCATGATGAATCGTCGGAAATATGCAGTAATTCTTAACTGTTTGGTATAAGATGAGCATGAAAAAATATTCTCTGTTGAGAAAACTATATTAAAGACCTTGATCTGTTTTTTTTCTTCTTCACTTGTCTCCATATTTAGTTTGTTTGATGGCCAAGCTTCAGCAGGTTGGCCTAGCCAAAGGGGACCTCTCCACCAGATCGTCTGCGAAGCTATTTTCTTCGGACTTATTCCTCTGGAAGCTATATCGGCGGGATTTTCTGGAGAGGCTATGTGTGTCCATATTTTTTTGTCAGCTAGGCTCTGAATTTCGCTCACTCGGTTCGCGACAAATGAATGCCAGTTGTTTGGGTTTTTAGCGATCCAAGCTAGTGCTATCTCAGAATCGCACCAAGCAAAAATCTGAGGTGACTTTATCGCTAGAATCTCAATGGTTGATTTGAGCAGCCGGGCAAGGAGTAATGCACCACAGAGCTCTAAACGTGGTAAAGTGATCTTCTGTTTTAATGGTGCTACTTTGGTTTTTGCAGTTAGCAATGTAGTATGTATTTTACCAAAAGCATCAACCGTGCGTGTATACACTACTGCGGCATATGCTTTCTCAGAGGCGTCGCAGAATCCGTGAAGTTGAATTTGTTGGTTCGTGCGATGTCCAACCCATCGTGGAATTCTAATTGCTTTTAAGCCCAGCAGATCTTTTTCGAAGCGTGTCCAGAGTTTGGTTATATCTTCAGGTGGAGGCTGGTCCCAATCTGTTCCTGCCTTCCACAGTGACTGCATGATGAGCTTGGCTGTAACGGTTACTGGTGCTAACCAGCCTAGCGGATCAAAGATGGTAGCAGCCCTTGACAGTATTTTTCGTTTCGTCAATTTTGCCTCATTGTTATGGAAGCGTATTCTAAACTGAAACTCGTCTTGTTTGGGATTCCAATGTATTCCCAGAGCTTTGATTGTTTCATCTTCTCCAATTTCTAATATTCCCTTCTCTATCATATTCTCGGGAAGGTCATCTAATAGTGCTTCATTATTTGAAGTCCATTTACGCAGATTAAATCCCCCCATATTTAATAAAGAGGTTATTTGTTTTTGTAGTACCCGAGCTTCTGCTTTTGTATCAGCTCCTGACAGCATGTCGTCTACGTAAAAGTCCTCATTGAGCACCTTTTTTGCCAAAGGTAGATGGTCACCTTCGTCCTTAGCTAGTTGTTTTAGTGTTTGGGCTGCAAGAAATGTGGCTGGGGCTGTGGCATAAGTGACCGTGTTTAGGATGAATTCTTGAATGGGTTCTGTTGGTAGCTTCCTCCATAGTATTCGTTGATAGTTTCTGTCGTCTTCTGCGATCTTGATCTGTCGAAACATTTTCTCTATATCCGCAGTGAAAACGTAACGATGTTTTCTCCATCTTAGGAGAATTTGATTTAGATCTTGTTGAACTTTTTGTCCTTTATACAAGGCTCAATCCAGAATCCGTGTTGGATGAAGCATCTGTCTCTTTTAAATACAGCATGATGAGGTAGATAGTATATTTTAGACTTCTCTCCTGTGTAAGCTCCAGCGGGGCTCATGTGATTTAAGGCGAGATACTCCTTCAGGAAGGCATTGTAAGCCGCCATGTCCTCCGGGGCTTTCTTAAGTTTCTTTTCTATTTGCAAGAGACGAGCAACGGCCTTGTGTCTTGACTCTCCTAAGTTTCCCACATTTTCTCTAAATGGCAGGCGGACAATATACCTGCCATCTTCATCTCTTTGGTGTGTCGTCTTAAAATGCTCTGTGCAATAATCAGTTGCTTCATTGGATATGACGCTGTTTTCTATCTCCCAAAACTGTTCGATTTTTTCGTCCATTTCTGCTAGAGAGAGAAAGCTTGAAACTTTGTTGGTTCTCTGGTAACTTCTGGGGATAGTTCCAAATAGGATCAAACCTAACTTTGTGTTTAGAGCTGCGGGATGCTCTTGTTTGACCCCCTTTAACAATATACTGGCATAAACATCTGCACCTAGTAGTAGGTCTATTTTCCCTGGTCTGTTAAATGTGGGATCTGCCAAAGTTATATTACCATATTTTCCTATATCAACTGATAATACAGGTTAGTTTGGAAGAAATGAATTGAGTTTAGGCAAGACAAGTGCTTCTACACAAAGATATGTGTGTAATTTGTCCTGAAGCTGGATGCGTATCTTCACTTTACTGCATGCCTTTCCAGATTTAGTCTCGCCAACCCCTAATATGGTGGCTGATATGCGCTCCTTTTGCAATCTTAAATTCTGGACTGCTTCTTCGGTAATAAGCGATACCTGTGAGCCTGGATCAATTAATGCTCTAAAAAGCTCTGGTTGATTGAATATGTTTGTAACTCTTACCATGGCAGTTGGTAATAGCACATTTGGCATTTTGAGCTTGTTGTGGAGAGCAATAACCCCTTCATTTACCGTGGCCTCTGGAATGCTTTCTACAATTGTATTAGTAGTCATATAAGAACTGGATTGATTTCTTGAGTTCTCTTCGTATTGATGAAGTAGCGTATGGTGTCTTTTTTTGCAATAAAAGCACGATTTGCTTGTTTTGCATTTCTCAGATTTGTTGTGAGCCATGCAGTTGATAAAAAGATTCTTTTTTGCAATGTATGATTGACGATCATGCACGCTCATCTTTTTAAATTCTATACATTGGTAAATGCTATGCTCTTTGTTGCAGAAGATGCATGATCGTTGTAGCATGGTATTGAAAGATTTTTTCTTGTTGGAGGTAAATGCTTCTGGTTTTGTTTGTTTGCTACTCTTGATGCAGTCTAGGATTTGATAGCGCTTATCTAAAAAATTTAACAATTCAGGCGTAGATAGCATCTCCCTTGGGTTCGCAAAGCTCTCCTCAAACAGTCTTATACTTTCTGCATCAAGTTTTCTGATTGCAATGCAGACAATCATAGGACCCCATTCGTCCGTGTGACAGATTAGATTTTTTAATGCTTCTAGGCATTCTCTTATTATGTCATAGAGGGCTATAATATCTTCTGGAGATCTGTATTCAACCTTCTTTGCATCCATGATGTTGTTGATATATTCTGTTATGATCTTCCTGTTATTATTAAACCTTGATTGGATTAACTTGATGGCAGTTTTATAGTTGCTATTATTCAATTGTAGATGACTTATTACTTTCCTTGCGTCGCCTTCTATATGGTATAGAAGGTATTGCATCTTCTCAACTTCGCTTAGATAGGGGTTGCGGTCTATAACCTGCATGAATATATCGCTGAAAGATTTCCATTCCTTGTAGTTTCCACTGAATCTTGTAATTTTAATTGGTGGCAGTTTCGGAAAGTTATTCTGCCTATTGTCTGACAAATATGGATTGGTATTTATCTGGTGTCGTGTGGGATCCCACAAGTCGCTCTGAGCAAATGTATTAGAGCCAGTGCTTTCCCGAGTATCAGTACTAAGTGGTGTGGAAGATGCTGCAGAAGATGCAGGTTGTCTGGTATCCTGCCCTAGCGCAGAATGTGTTAAGGTTGCTGTGTCTGCTGGTTTAGTAGATGTAGTGGTTACTAGAGTTGGATTTATTGCATAGCTTTCTAACAAGTTTAGAATATCATCGGCTATCTTTTTAGTTGTTCCATATAGATCTTCAGTGAAGTAAAGATGCTCTTTAGGAATTAACTCTTTTAATTGCTCATGCCGTGTGGTAAAGCTGTCCCAAAGTGTGTTCACTCTGCTCTCTTTTTAACTATGTATTCCCTAGTTTTTCTAGAAGATCCATCTTTTCCGATATTCCTTAACAAATCATCAATCAATTTAGCCAATTGCTTTTGCTCTTTCAAAAGTTCTTGAGACATCTTTGAGCTTGTGGCTTCAAATAGTGTTTTCAGATGGCGATGGTTTGAATTTGTTTTTAACCGGCTGATGTGGCAATGACAACTACTCAAATCATGTAACAAACACTCAAACTTAATTTGAGAACTTGTTAAGCTGACCTGGTGATTGGTGAAATTGTTTTATGGCGACTGTGATGACTGTACAACAATACTCAAACTCAATTTGAGAACTGCTGCTTTTCCTGGGGATTGCGGATGATGATTTGTATAACAACACTCAAACTTAATTTGAGAATTGTTATTTGAAGAATATTTCTGACGATGATTGTACAGCAATACTCAAACTTAATTTGAGAACTGCTGTTTGTAGGTAGTGGATGTATGTTTGATTGTGAACTTGCGCTTACCACTGGTGGGGGCACAGATATTCACTTTGTACAGGCGTTAGTTTCACTTCTTGAGGCTCGAAGGACCATGTAACAGATACTCAAACTTAATTTAAGTGCTTGCTAAGTGGGCGTAAGTAACTTGAGAAAAAAGAAAGAACTTCGATTTTTGACTGTAAACTTATACTGATTTTTATTGTACTAATGCAAGAACTTAAATACATTTTTTACGCTTACATGATAAATTTCGCTATTATCGTAAGTTCACTTCATTATGTTTACCTTGCAGTCATTGACCCAGATTGGGGCAATGCATGCGGAAATATTTTCGTGAAATATTTTTATGAATGATGCAAGAACATGAGTAAGTGAACTTACGTTTGATTGACTTTTGACCTGATTGGAGGAAATGTACAAAATAAGCAAAGTGACGAATTCGTTTGCATTTAAAAAATCGGAAGGTAATTGTAGTGAACGTGAACATGAACGTGAAATTGGAACGCGATTAAGAAATTATGTTTTGTTTAGGTATGAACATGTTGAGAAATTATTTTTTGTTCAGGTAGGAACACGCTCAAATAAAGTTAAAAAAGCAACTCCAACTAATACACAAATAATAATTATTAATATTCTAATAAATAATAATAATAATTCAATTTTTCTCAAGTACTATTTATAATAAAAATTATATAAATAAATTCTAAATTTATTGCACTAGTCTGCCAAAATAGTTACATAAATTAATTTTATTCTTAGCAAAAAAATAATTTTTCAAATAAATGACCCTTTCGTACTAAAATATTTAATATTTTTTAAGATAGAAACCAAACTGGCTCACGCCGGTTTGAACTCAGATCATGTAAGAAATTAAAAGTCGAACAGACTTATTAACTGAGCTACTGCACCCAATTATATCTCTTAATCCAACATCGAGGTCGCAATCTTTCTTATCAATAAGAACTTTCAAAGAAAGTTACGCTGTTATCATTAAGGTAACTTAATTTATTAATCTTTAATAAAGGATCAAAATTAGTTTATTTCATACATTAATGTAATAATAATTTTAAGAGTTTTTTTTATCTTAATATCACCCCAATAAAATAATAATAATTAATTATAATTCAAATAACCTTAATAAATATAAATAATTTATATCTATAGGGTCTTCTCGTCTTTAAAATAAATTTTAGCTTTTTAACTAAAAAATAAAATTCTATATAAAATTTTATGAAACAGTTAATATTTCGTCCAACCATTCATTCCAGTTTTCAATTAAAAAACTACTGGTTATGCTGCCTTTGCACAGTTAAAATACTGCGGCCTTTTAATATTAAATCAATGAACAGACCAGACCTTAAATTAAATTCAAGACATGTTTCTGTTAAACAGGCGAACATTAATTTGCCGAATTATTTATAATAATACTACCATATTTATAAATTAAACAACAATATAGATATACTAATTTTATCATTATTACCTAATTTTTTTTATTAAAATAAAAATATTAATAACCTAAACTTAAAATTTAAAATACATAATAAACTATATAAATAAATTATAATAAACTTACAATTAATTGCTATTATTAAACATACAATTTAAATATTATTAAATAAAATTTTGAATTATCTATTTTATAGCTTATCCCATAAAATATCACCCAAATAATAAAGTTAAAATAATAAATTATAATTAACTCATATAAAAAGATAAATTAAATTTATTTCTTAAGGAACTAGATACCTTTAAAAACGAATAACATTTCATTTCCAGCTAAGAATTATTAATAATTATTCAACATTAACTAAATTACTTAACAAAATCTTTTAAAATTGAGAAAAATAAATTAACTATTAATTATTAAATAAACCCTGACACACAAGGTACAATAAATTAAATATCCTTTTTAAATATAAATTTTTCAATATAATTCAATATTCTTTTACAATACTTAATAAACTATAACTAATATTAATTTTTTCAATAAAAATTACTAAAACAAATAAAATTTTATAATTAATTTTAATAAACTAAAAAAAAAACACTTTACAAAAAAGTAAATAAATATTAATTATCAGTTTATATTGATTTGCACAACAATCTTTTCAATGTAAATGAAATGCTTTACTATTTAAGATTTAAACTGTTTGTAGATACACTTTCCAGTACATCTACAATGTTACGACTTATTGTACTTATATTAATAAGAGTGACGGGCGATATGTACACATTTTAGAGCTATATTTAACTTAATAATTTTAATAAATTTACTATCATTACTGATAAACAAAATTAAGTAATATTCAATGTGGAATATCGATTAAGGAACAGGTTCTTCTGAATAGGCTAAAATACCGCAAGTTTCAAGATCATATCTATTACTACCTTAACATTTAATAAATTACATAAAAAAATAATAGGGTATCTAATCCTAGTTTAAAACTAAAATTTTCCAGTTTAGTAAATAAATAATTAATCTATTTAATATTTAAAATTTCACCTAATAAAAATTCTAATAAATTAAAAACTAATAACCTAACTTATGCTAATATAAATTAATTTGTATTTTATGTATAACCGCAGATGCTGGCACAAATTTATCTAATACTAAATAAAATTACTATTTATAAATTTCTTTAATTTTAATAATAAATGATATAAATGTTTATATAATTCATTTAGAATAAAATAAATTCACGAAAAACCTTACATATAAAATATATCAATAACTAAATATTAAAGCCAAAATAAAACTATTAAATAAAATTTATAAATATCAACAATTTAATAATAATAAATATAAAATTATTATACAAATAACTATCTAAAGTAATATATAAACTATTATTCATATTTAATATTTAATAACTAATTTATGTAAATACCTCCCATAAATATTAAAATTAATTAATTGCCCCTTATAATTAATTATTTAATATTATATTAAATAAAATTTAAATATATAAACAATTTTTTAATAATAATTATAAAATTATTATATAAATAACTATCTAAACTAATATATAAACTATTATTCATATTTAATATTTAATAACTAATTTATGTAAATACCTACCATAAATATTAAAATTAATTAGTTGCCCCTTATAATTAATTATTTAATATTATATTAAATAAAATTTAAATATATAGATATAATATATTTAATGTTAATATTATATGTATATATATAACATATTTAAGTTAATATTTATATATATATAAATAATTTATATATAAATATATATCTATATAATTTATATAAATAATATATATATATATAAATTATTTATATGTATTCATATTAAATATATTAAATATGAATTAATAAATAAAATAAATTTTTACTAATAATAATTAACTGTATATATATATATATTAATTTTAAAAACATAAATAAACTTTTTTAATTTACATGTTAATATTTAATGAATTGCATGATAAAAGGTTTACCTTGATAGGGTAAATTATATAATAAATATTATATTCATTATATTTTATAGAATTAAACTATATCTAAAAGTATCAAAATTTTTTGTGCATCATACACTAAAATATATTTATAAAAAGATAAGCTAACTAAGCTAATAGGTTCATACCCTATATATAAAGGTTACAACCCTTTTCTTTTTAATTATTAAAAATTCCTCAAAAATAATATTTATATTAATCTTAATTTTAGGAACATTAATTTCAATTTCACCTAATTCTTGATTAAGAGCATGAATAGGATTAGAAATAATTTATTGGCTTTTATCCCCTTAATAACACCATCAAATAATCTAATACAGAAGCTTCATTGAAATATTTCTTAATCCAAGCATTAGCTTCAGCAACATTAATATTTTCATTTATATTTTATATAATAAAAAATAATATATTATTTAAATTAAATATATTAAACTTAATAATTATTTCTTCGTTATTATTAAAAATAGGAGCAGCCCCTTTCCATTTTTGATTTCCTAACGTAATAGAAGGATTAAGTTGAAATAATAGATTAATATTAATAACATGACAAAAAATTGCGCCTATAATATTATTATCCTATTTAAATTATAATTTAATACTTAATATATCTTTTATTTTATCCGTAATTGTAGGTTCCATAGGAGGATTAAATCAAACTTCATTACGTAAAATTATAGCTTTTTCATCTATTATACATTTAGGATGAATAATTTGTGCGTTAATTACTAATGAAAGTTTATGATTAATATATTTTTCAATTTATTCTATTTTATCTTTTAATATAATTTTATTTTTCAAAATATTAAATTTATCACAAATAAACCAAATATTTTGATCATTCTTTAATTCAAAAATAATAAAATTCATTTTAATAATAAATATATTATCTTTAGGAGGACTCCGTCCATTTCTAGGATTCCTATCTAAATTAATAGTAATTCAATCCATAGTAATTAATAATCAATTGATATTAATATTTATAATAACAGTATTAACTTTAATTACTTTATTTTTTTATTTACGATTATGTTATTCATCTTTTATATTAAATTACAATGAATTATATTGAAATATAAATTCAATATATAAAAATATTTAAACTTTATATTTCATTTTTGGTTCATGAGCAGGAATAGTAGGAACTTCAATAAGAATTTTAATTCGAACTGAACTAGGCCATCCTGGATCATTAATTGGAGGTGATCAAATTTATAATGTAATTGTAACTGCACATGCATTTATTATAATTTTTTTTTATAGTAATACCTATTATAATTGGAGGATTTGGAAATTGATTAGTTCCTTTAATATTAGGAGCTCCAGATATAGCATTTCCACGAATAAATAATATAACAGTTTATCCTCCTATTTCATCCGGAATTGCCCATAGTGGGGCATCTGTTGATTTAGCAATTTTTTCACTACATTGAGCTGGAATTTCATCAATTTTAGGAGCAGTAAATTTTATTACTACAATTATTAATATACGATTTACAGGAATTAAATTTGACCGTATACCTTTATTTGTTTGATCAGTAATAATTACTGCTATTTTACTTTTATTATCTTTACCAGTTTTAGCTGGAGCCATTACAATATTATTAACTGACCGTAACTTAAATACATCTTTTTTTGACCCTGCTGGAGGAGGACATCCTATCTTATATCAACATTTATTTTGATTTTTTGGACATCCAGAAGTCTATATTTTAATTTTACCATGATTTGGAATAATTTCCCATATTATTAGTCAAGAATCTGGTAAAAAAGAAACTTTTGGATCTTTAGGAATAATTTATGCTATATTAGCTATTGGTCTTCTAGGATTTATTGTTTGAGCTCATCATATATTTACAGTAGGAATAGATGTAGATACCCGAGCTTATTTTACTTCAGCTACAATAGTAATTGCTATTCCCAAAGGAATTAAAATTTTTAGTTGACTAGCAACACTTCATGGAACTTCTCTATCTTATTCTCCAGCAATTTTATGAGCTCTAGGATTTGTGTATCTATTTACAGTAGGAGGACTTACTGGAGTAGTTTTAGCTAATTCCTCAATTGTTATTATGTTGTAGCTCATTTTCATTATGTATTATCAATAGGAGCTGTATTTGCTATTATAGGAGGATTTATCCACTGATATCCATTATTTACAGGATTAACTATAAATTACAAATGATTAAAAACTCAATTTTTTATTATATTTATTGGAGTAAATATTACATGTTTTCCTCAACATTTTTTAGGATTAGCCGGAATACTTCGACGATATTCTGACTATCCTGATGCATATACAACATGAAATATTATTTCAACAATCGGTTCAACAATTTCATTAATTGGAATTCTATATTTTATATTTATTATCTGAGAAAGTATAGTATCAAAACGTAACATTATATATTCTATTTATCTAAATTCATCTATTGAATGATACCAAAATATTCCACCTTCAGAACATAGTTATTCAGAACTTCCTATTTTAAATAATTTCTAATGTGGCAGACTAGTGCAATGGATTTAAGCTTCATGTATAAAGTAATTAACTTTTATTAGAATAATTATTAATGTCAACATGAGCTAATTTAAGTTTACAAAATAGATCTTCTCCCTTAATAGAACAATTAATTATTTTTCATGATTATACATTATTAATTTTAATTATAATTACCATTATAGTAAGTTATATTATATCAACACTATTTTTTAATAAATATATTAATCGATTATTATTATATGCACAAACTATTGCAATTATCTGAACGGTATTACCAGCTATTATTTTATTATTTATTGCTATACCTTCTTTACGATTATTATATTTATTAGATGAAATTAATGAACCAATAATTATTATTAAAGCTATTGGACACCAATGATATATTGAAGTTATGAATATTCTAATTTTATAAATTTGGAATTTGATTCATATATAATTCCAACTAACGAATTAGATAATAGAATATTTCGTTTATTAGACGTTGTGTAGCGAAGAGCGCGCCCGTTGTCAGCCCTACCTACATCCATCTTGCCATGAACATAGATAGGTGCTGCGACAGACGCCTCTTGCTGCAAAATCATCTTGGGATTGGTGCGGGTGGCCGCACAGCATATTGCCGCTAGCGGTCAGCCGGCTTGGGGAGGTTCCTGCCACCCACATCCCTCGATGCTTGAAAGCTGTGCAAAAAAAAATAAATAAAAAAAATAATAAAAAAAAAGGTGCCACAACTGTGTTGCCAGACTTCAGACGGACGGACAGACAAAAAGAACTTTCCGTGTCTCATGGTGCTTCGCCTCCATTGGTGCAACCTGAAAACCTGAAAGAAAAATTTATGAAGAATACTATACCAGCGTTGCAGAACTGAAATAATAAAAAAAAAATCAACGCCGTACAAGTGACTACCGCCCGGAGAAGTTCGACGCCGAGAGAGGTATTTTGAGAGAGAGAGAGAAAACCTGGACTCCTGATGTAGGCGGAGTCCTGACTGGACGCCGATTGGGCCCATCGCCCCCATCCACCCTGGCTAAGACGTCGCAGTCAGTGTAGGATTCTTAGCCCCAAGAAGCGCTTTCCTATACTACTTAATTAACCCTGCCTTAAGCACGTTAATACAATTCAGGTGAATACCATGCGAGAACAAAAAAAAAAGCAAAATTAAATACAAAAAAAAAGAATATAACCATCCAAAAATAGGAATATAATAAATGTATTAAAGATCCAAAAAAACAATGTTTACCAAACTAACCTTATGGTCCACCTTGGACTTACACTTGATCAGGCCTGGACCTGTTCGGGGTCTCCTCCCTTGTCAAGAGTGTAACAGCTGACATGTGTGCACCTGCTTCTTGCTTTCTCCAGTTTTTTTTCTTTATTTTCTTCTTCCGGTAAATTAGACTGGCGCTGGTTCCTTTGTTCGAACGTCGTTATACCATTAAACCACCAATTACCTCTTCTTGGCACAAAATATCGCGTTGTATCCTCGATTGACTTTTCATGAGACAAAAGAAAAAGGTTATCATAACATAGGTGATCATGTGACGAATCTATGCCACGAAGTATCGTACTAGGTCTCGATTTTATTTCAGAAGACAAGCTAGGACTCCTACAACACAGGTAAGCTCACGACGAAGTTATTTCATTATATTCGCACAAAATTTCTCATAATATTTCATCTGATTTTTTCTGATTTTTCTTTCAGAATACAAAGGAAAAGTTCCCAATATGTATGTAGGTAAGCTTACGACGAAATTATCCCACTATATTGCACAAGATTTTCATTATATTTTCATTTAATTTTCATTTCATTTCAGATCATAAAGAAAATAGTTCCGATAACCTAGGTAAGCTCATGACAAAAATGATTTTATTACATTCGCACCAAGATTTCTCTCAATATTTCCATTTGAATTTTCTTTCAGAACACAGAGGAAAAGTTCCTAATATTTAGGTAAACTTACGGCGAAATTATTTCACTATATTTCACAAAATTTTCATTATATTTTCCTTTAATTTTCATTTCAGACCATGAAGAAAAGTTCCTATAACCTAGGTAAGCTTACGACGAAATTATTTCATCATTATTCGCACCAAATTTCTCACAATATTTCCATTTGAATTTTCTTACAGAACACAGAGGAAAAGTTCCTAATATTTAGGTAAGCTTACGGCGAAATTATTTCACTATATTTCACAAAATTTTCATTACATTTTCCTTTTATTTTCATTTCAGACCATGAAGAAAAAGTTCCTATAACCTAGGTAAGCTTACAACGAAATTATTTCATCATTATTCGCACCAAATTTCTCACAATATTTTCATTCGAATTTTCTTTCAGGACACAAAGGAAAAAGTTCCTAATATTTAGGTAAGCTTATGACAAAAATGAATTTTATATATTCGCACAAAATCTCTCACAATATTTTCATTTGAATTTTGTTTCAGAACACAAAGGAAAATTTCCTATAACGACAAGATTATTTCATCATATTTCACCAAGATTTTCACTGCATATCCCATTTTCCTGGTAGAACTTTCGACGTTAACGAACTAATCCGCACAAGTAAGTTATGTCAAACATTCAAATGTTGAAGCGATCTCGGTTTTCTTTACTGGTTTCAGTTTTTCTTCTTTTTGAATTTTCCACTACAATCCGTGGCTTTCCGCGGATAAAATCTCACCAATAGTACCCCGATATTGCAATTGACCCCCGCACGTGGACGAAAACGAAAAAAAACTCTCGCGCTGAACTTTGTACAAAAAGTAAAAATCACAAAAAAGAAAAATCCGATATTGATCTCAGCGATGATCACCGCGATGCGTACCCAACCGAAACTTGTTCAATACTCAACTCTGCCCGTCAGCTGTCTGCTTCCAAAAACCGTTCCCTGCTTCCAGCTACCGACAGGCGAGCAATTTTTATTCTTTCGGTCGACTAACGAAATCTCTCCGGCCAGCCGTGCTTCTTTCTATGTACGGGTGTGCGTGTACCTTTTTTCAGCAAAATCGTTGCCACCGACCATTCGTTGTCGAGCAAAATTTTCTCGGAATTTTCGGTCGGGCTAGCAATAATCTATTGTCTGCTGCTATCATGCGATATTTTACGGCTAGGCGAATTGCCGTTTTCGTCGCCTGGATGTTGGTGGATAGCGGCAGATTTTGAACGAAAATTTGTAACTTGTACGCGTTTTGTACGATTTAGAATTTTTCGTTTGTGAAATGATTTCTTATTTTTTCTTTTTCCGTTGTTTTTTTTTTTCTAGCTCTGAACTTGTCTGCGGGTATGTATAGATATGTTTTCTTCTGGAATTTTTTTTTCTCTTATTTATCTTTCCCAGGGATTTATAATGTGGAGAAGTGGCATAGGGCTACTTCTACAGGATATTTGAATTTTTCTTTTTCAGGAATGGTAATATGGAGAAGTAGCATAGGGCTACTTCTAAAAAAAAAAATTACTTTTTAACCTCTTTTCAGGTATCCTGGGAGAATTATGGGGGTTTCTCTACAAAAGGTAGAGAAGCCAAACAAAGTAAAGGAACGAAGGGTGGTAGAAAAAGGGTAGCGTAGAGGGGGAATACGCTACAGCGTGGGGACGACCCACCGAGAATAGAGTCTCATGCCGGGCCAAACACAAAGCAACATTTTTAAACCAGCTGGAGGAATAGGTGAAAACATTTGTAGCAGCGCCCAACGTGGGGACGACCCACCAGAGTCTCAAGCCGGGCATATGTCACAAATCTGGTTCTACATCCTGGACTCGGTATGGCACCGTACCGCCCAAATAAACTAGGGAAATATGGGGAGAAGATAGGAAAGAGTAAAATCCTCATATCGAGGCTAATCCAGACGGGATTAGAGGGGAAACATCTACTCAGTAAAAGTAGAGGTGGGTTATACTAGGATCGTTGTCCATTAATAGGGCTGTCGCTCGGCCACCGCAGAATTGGAAATATGAAGAGGGGACAAGAAAGAATGAAATCCTCATATCGAGGCTAATCCAGACGGGATTAGAGGGGAAACATCTACTCAGTTAAGGTAGAGATGGGTTCTACTAGGATCACTGTCCTATAAAAATTTTCGCTCGCCACCGCAGAATTGGAAATATGAAGAGGGGACAGGAAAGAATGAAATCCTCATATCTAGGCTGATCCAGAAGGGCTATGCAAGCGGAATTCCTACCGTAGTTTCCTACGCGTAGGGTACCGTGTGGGTTGAGTTTGAAACATTGTCGGACAGGGGATGGGATAACTGGTTGGACTACAAAAGATGTATCACCCACCACTGATGGGGCAGTAGGAGGGCTATGTGATACCCTATAATTTGCAAGTGAGGCATCCTTTTAGGGCTACCGAGATTGACCTAGCTCGGGTCAAGCCTTGATATCCTGAGCATTATAGACTCCGATGGGGAGACCCTTCTCACTCCTTAGGCGATACGCAACACGGCCTATGCGCTCTACTATAGTCGCTTTAATGAATTTTGGAGCCAGCTTCGCAGCGAACCGATCTACCGCACTACTTTGCACGTGATTTCGTACAAAAACGATCTGCCCTGGTTGAAAGGTTCTCACGCGGGCTCGAAGATTGTAGCCCGCGGAGTATCTTTTGTACGCCTCAGCCAAATGTGCTTTGATCTGGTCCCGCACAAAGTGTACTCTTTGATTTACTGGGATTGTTTCAGGAGCCCCATCTGTGTCCGAGGTCAGATCTCGCAACAATTGGTAGGAGTTACCATGTGTTAGAGGGTGTCTTCCAAACATCGCGAAGTACGGGGAGCACTTGGTGGAGTCATGCCTCACGTTTCGGAGAGCGAACGCAGTCTCACTCAGGTGTTCATCCCAGTTCCGATGATCATCTCCGATATAAGCGCGAATCGCGGCGAGTACTGATTGGTTAACTCGCTCGGACGCATTAGACTGGGGAGAGTAAGATGGGGAGAGACAGTGCTTGACCCCATACTTCTGTAATGACTGGATAAATAGGTTGGAAGTGAACTGGCTTCCGTTGTCAGAATGAAGGAATTCGGGGACCCCGAACACGTGGTATACTTCTTGCTCTAAGTAGCTTACGACCCGCACAGAGGTGGCTTCTGGCATTGCTTTCAACAGCACAAATTTGGTTAGGTGGTCAAGGATGATGAAGATGTACCGGTTCCCTTTCTTGCTTCGTGGGTAGGGACCCAGGAAATCGCAGAACACGCGCTGCCAAGGAAGCTCTGTGTGTCGTTGCTCTCCTAAAGGAGGTGTAAGAGAGTAATTGCACGGTTTCACGCTTTTACAGACCTCGCACTGGTTGATAAACGTTTGTACGTCGAGCACCATCGACGGCCAATAGTAGTGACAACGCAGCTTTTCGAGGGATTTGGCGATCCCAGAATGCGCGGACGTTGGTGGGCAGTGTTCTTCATCAATCAATTTGGTGGTGAGCCCCTCAGGCACCCAAAGCTTCCATGAGAGCTGACTTCCTCCCACGATGCTCTTGGGAGAAACAAACGATATATATACCTTACCGTCTGCGACTCGGAGGTTATTAAAAGCGTCTGAGTTGGAGATTATTCTCTGAACTCGCTCGACGTAAGAAGTTTCAAGATACGCCTGTGAGTCTAGAACGATTGATTCGATGGCGGGAGAACAGGCGTCCTTCACCATAAGAGAGTTTCCCAGCTCCTCTGCGAAGCAGCGAGACAGAGCGTCAGCCACCATGTTTTCCTTGCCCTTCCGATATTCGATGTTGAAGGTGAAGGCTTGGAGTTTAAGACTCCACCGTGCTAGCCCGCCACATAGATCCCTCTGGTCCATGAGCCATTTAAGACTAGCATGATCGGTGATAATCGTAAACTCCAGGCCCTCCACATATGGTCGGAAGCGCTTGACACTTAGTACTGCCGCCAGACACTCTAGCTCGGTGATGCTATAATTCTTTTGTGCAGCATTCAACTTCTGCGACATAAACGCGATGGGGTGTTCAGCTCCGTCAGCAGATCGCTGGAATAACACGCTGCCCACTCCCGTCGTGCTTGCGTCGCATTGTATAAAGAACGGCCGAGTAAAATCTGGGTTGGCGAGTACTGGCGCAGTGGTAAGGCACCCCTTCAGCTGTGTGAAAGCTTGTTCAACCTGATTGTTCCACACGAACTTGACGTTCTTTCTCAACAAATCCGTGAAAGGAGTAGCTATTGTCGCGAACTGCGGAATGAAACGCCGGTACCAGCCACAGACCCCCAGGAAGCTTCGGACCTTTTTGACGGTGTTCGGTCTTGGGAAGTTCTGAATGGCAGTCACTTTCTCTAGGTCTGCCCTCATGCAGCCATTTCCGACTACAAAACCAAGGTACCTGACTTCTCTCATGCAAAACTTACTCTTCTCCACGTTTATGGTTAAGCCGGCTTTTCGCAACAGCTCTGCGACTGTGCTACGCAGCTTGAGATGTTCACCAAACGTGGAGGAGGTAATGAGCAAGTCGTCTAAGTAGACAGATACCTGGTCATGTAGTTGGTGTGGAATGACCTTACACATTAACTTACACATCGTCTGAGGAGCGTTACAGAGCCCGAAGGGGAGTACTGTGAACTGGTACAACGGCCTCCCTGGAACGGCGAACGCAGTCTTATCGCGGGAAGATTCTGCTAGTGGAATTTGCCAGAAAGCGTCTTTCAGATCGATGGCTGAAATAAACTGAGTCTTTTGCAATCCACTCAAAAGCCCGTCGATAAGAGGTAGAGGAAATGCGTCCGGCACAGTCACAGAGTTTACCTTGCGAGCGTCCAAACATAATCGAACCTTTCCATTTGATTTTCTCACTAAAGTGACGGGAGAAGACCATGCACTCTGACTCTCCTCGATAACTCCGAGGGCTATCATACGGTCGAGCTCGTCGTACATTACTTTCTGTATCACCGGGGACACGGCGTAATAGCGTTGTTTGATGGGTTTTGCAGCACCGACATCTATCTCGTGCTCGACATAAGCTGTGCGACCGAGGCCGTGATTGCTGAAAGATGGAAATGTTTCAACCACTGTCTGCAGGCTCTGGTTCTCTTCATCGGAGAGGTCATGCTGCTGCGAGCACATGGGTGTAGGCTTGGGTATAGAATACAGCTCGCTAACCATAACTGGAGCTAGGCCGAAGGGTCTCCAAAAATCAATCCCCAGGTATAACGACTGTTGTAGAGTGGGAACGATGTGGAGACGCATCATGCGTGTCTTTTCGCCGTATTTCACCAATACGCGGATATGGCCCAACACATGTTGTTGTTGACCGTCTGCAGTTGAAATCGAGGATGGCATGGAGTGAAAACGTATCCCTGCCCTTTCCAAAAATTGTTCGCCCCCGAAGCCTAACACGCTCACGCTGGCGCCACTGTCTAGTAACTCCCTTATTCGCTGGCCTTGGATGAAGACGACAGCGTAAGGCGGGAGGTCCGTACTACCTGGTAGCGTTGTTTCAGCGATGGCAGCCTTTATATTTCTGCGCAGGCTGTGGTAACGGCTGGTGCGCGATTTGGTCCTGGGCGGATAGACAATTGTGTTGATAACTGGACACGGTTCTTCCCTAGAACCATTATCAGAGTCGGTGTCAGATTATGCTGATGTATTTTCGGAGGAGGTACAACTACAGGACTCAGAATCCCATGGTTCCTGCATTGGTAGAGTCTGGGTGGTTTGGACACCCACATCGCATGTGGTTACTGGTGCCGTAAACGACTGTGCAAGTTTAGTCACTATTGGGAGCGAGTTATATTCAGGTACGTCATGAACTCCTACTGGCCTGCCTTTGGACGAGACGCACTCATCACCCCCACGCAGCTGACCTAGCGGAAACGCTCCGGTTCGGTGTTGGTTGCCGCCTCGATGGTGGAACGTCTTGAAATCTGGGCCGGAGTCAGAATACGGGGGGCTCCCAGTGAATTCTGACTCCTCCTCAGGTTTCCCGACGAGCAAGTTAGGCACTTGCTTTTCACCACACCTGCTGAGCCACACCCGTAGCAGAATATTCGCCGTGGTCGTAGACAGGCGTGATGAGCGTGTCCCTCTGCAGCACAGTTCCAGCAGATGAGTCTAGGTCTGGAAGGTGGTTGATAATCCCTCTGTGGTATAGCATGAAGAGCTGCTACCGTCTCATGTGTTTCAACTTCCGGGTCGTTTGACAGATAATGACTATCCGAATATAATTCGTGAACTAATCGCCGTGGTGGTAACTCTCGAGACTGTGGCTTGGTCTGGGACCAAAGTTTTCCGAATTTGCAGCACAGGTCTCTCAGGTCGAGAACGTTCGTTGTGTGGTGCAGCAGCAATGCCTCTTGCAAGGCCGGCATCATATTCCTCCTTAGGATCTCCACGAGCTCCTCCTCAGGAATCGGGCGAGACATTTTTGATACCAGCGCATGAACCGCCAAGCGATAGTCGCTGAAAGATTCTCGGGGACCTTGTGTTCGATCCTCTACTAGTTTACGTATTTCGTAGCTCGTCTCCTGACCCCTAAACTCCCGAAGAAGTGCCGCGCGAGTTATATTCCCGGCGAACTCAGCATTTTTCTAAGCATATTCACATAATATGCATTATGTAATTATTTCCTTTCTCATTAAAAATAAGCTTCCCACGATTTCATTCGCGAAATCGTGAAAAACAAATATCTCGAGTTACAAACTCAACGTCGGCACGTTTAGCTGAATTAGCGTAAATAAAATATTTCTAAAGTAAAAATTAGGAAAGATATTTTTTAAGGTAGTCAGTTCTTAATCCTGTTTTAATCGAATTAGTCGAAATAAAATAAAGTTCCTGAAATTAAATAAAGATTTATTTTATTTTTTTGATTCCCAAAGAAAATAAAGTGAAAAGTGGCGCAGTCGGTAGGATTGCTGACGGTATTCAATAAGTGTTCAATTAATTATTTTCTTATTTTCTTGATTTACAAGAAGTGGTGATTACTAATTAATTCTTATCTTGATTTACAAGAAATGGTGATAAATAACTAATCATTTTCCTGATCTACGAGAAGTGGTGAATAACAACTAATTCTTTTCTTGATTTACGAGAAGTTGTGAATACTTTTGTGGATACTTTTTCTTTTTAAAGAAAAAAGTCGGCAAACCTTTAATCAGGATCTTGATAACGATAAGTCAAACCTAATAAATAAAAAAGTGCTCGATCAATTATCGTGGATTAATGAACTCAGACAAAGCATATAAACCAATCAGTGTTAAGAAATTAAGTAAAATACAGGAAAACTACAATATGGCATTAGCATCTGTGACGGTCAAAGATGTGATGAATGAAGCTAGAGCAGTGCCAATCTTCAGAGGCGATGGAACATATGAACTGACACATTTTATCTACGAAGTTGAAACTCTCTTGAGTATGGTGACGGATAATGCAGCCAAACAATACATCTTCCGGATTCTGACCACGAAGATTCAGGGCAAGGCAGCAATGTCAGTGAGAAGAGTGCTAGACCAAGGCACAACATGGGATGTTATAAAGAAGCAACTCATAAAATCATTTGGAGTACAGGAAACCTACCTGAAGCTTAAGGAGCAAGCAGATTCAATAAAGTTTACCAGTGTAAGTCAATATTATGAAGATTTAATAAAAATTTTAGATAAGTTAAATTTCAAATATAGTATAGATACGGAAAAACCTGTAGAATTTAAACCCGAGAATAATGAACATAGTATATTAGAAACATTTTTAAACAAATTGCCTCGTTCAGATAATATGTACCTTAGAATAAAAGAAGTGAAAAGTTTAGAACAAGCCTATCATGAATTGCTTCAAACAGGAATAGATTTAAATTATGAACACAGAACAAGAATTCCAGTGCAAAAAAAACCGTTTTTCAAATCAACAGAATAACAGAAATTGTCCTACTAATTACGCAAACAATAATAACAGAAATTTTCACACTAATTACGCAAACAACAATAACAGAAATTTTCATACTAATTACGCAAACAGTAGTAACAGAAATACTAACAGAAGTCACAATAATTTTTACTCTAACCGCGACAGACATTACGACCAATACCGTTCAAATGATTTCGGAAATTTTAATAGCAGTAATAGATTTAAAAATCTAGAAAACTATCGCAGAAATAATTTCTCTGGTCAATATTCTCATAACAGGCAACATATCGCAAATAATCAACCAGAAGCAATGGAAGTAGACCACGAAAATTTTCATGTACAGCCTCGGGATACCCATTACCAATAGCTACTTTTACAATAAACGAACAAAAAATAAATTGTCTTATCGATACTGGAGCTGCTACATCAATCATACATAAAGATCTTTTCCCCAGTTTCAAACGAGTACAATTAGCTAAACCAATAGATTTGATAACATTGTCGGGTAAGAAAGAGATAACACAGGAATTAATTACAGAAGTTCCAGCTGAATTTAATCACAACGCAACTATGAGTTGGAAATTTCTAGATTTAAAAAATAAAAGTTTTGATGCTATAATGGGACAAAACATTTTAAAATCAATAGGTGCCAAGATAGATCTAGAGCAGGGAACAATCGAAATTAAAAACAAACTGACTAAATTTATAGATACTTGCCCATATGAGAAAATTTATCAGTTAGAAACACTTGAGCTAAATAATGTAGGTTTACTTAAACAATTAAAAACTGCTCATCTAAATTCAGAGGAGCTATGTCATTTAAAGCAAATCATTAAATATAATAGGGATCTGTTCTTCCAAGAGGGTAATAAATTAACTAGTGTAGCTGAAGTTAAACATCAGATAATAACGAAACATAGCCAACCAATTTATGCTAAAACCTACAGATTCCCAAAAATTCATGAGGAAGAAGTAGGGAGACAAGTTCAAGAAATGCTGGCAGGAAGAATAATAAAACCCAGCAGTTCAGCTTATAATTCCCCAATTTGGGTGGTGTAATGAGTGGCGGCCCCCAAAACACCATTTTTTTTATACTAACAGTATACCAGGGCCACTCATTACTTTCTTTAAGAAAGGATACATACTTTCCCTAGAGGACACATCTGTATCATGCAAGGCATTAAAACACGGGCCAAGCCAAATTAACAAAAGAACATCCAAAAGGCGGCCGTGAAAAACTCTCAGAAATGCTGTCATGAAGCAACACAAAACATTAAAATCCAATTGTGTGCCATGAAGCAACCAAATGTTCTATTTCCTACAGCATAAGGAAATACCAACGCTCAATTGCAAACAATCGAGCGTATCAAATTGCATAACAAATGACTGCAGTAAACAATTTCTCTTCCTCAGTCAAAAAAGCCCGACATATGGTCAACTGGGCCACTAAGGTACCATGTACATACATGAAATTGTTTACATGAGAATATTTCAAGCATTCTCGGAGGGGAATGTATTACGAAAGCATTAAGTACTCAAGAACTTTCTTGTCAAACGTTCTCAGTGGGGAAAGCTTGAAAACTGATAGGAACAAACAAAAATTAAGAACGAGTATCGAAGAGATACTCGCTAATTCCTATAAGAATTTCCCAAAAGGGAAATCTCAAAATGTCTTTCTGCTTCTGCGATTCGCTGAAACCTAGTAAAGGGGCGTGGTTTCTTGTAAATAGGAAATACTCGGCTACTGATCATGAGAAGATGGCGTAACCCTAGAGTATAAATTTCCGATCATTTTGTACGATCGAGGCAGTCAATTTTCAACAATTTAAAAATTAAGAACTACTGATAAGATTCCCCCGACCAACGGTAAGGAATCTATCAGCTAAACCAAAAGTGAAACCAATAAGTTGTGGTAGGACAGTGTAATTTTGATAAAAAAGGAATCAAGAGTGTATACCTAGACGTAAAACAATTTACAGAACAAAGTGTTAAGTTCTTAAAAGAATAAGTTCGTAGTACAAATAAGAAGAATTAAATGTGGACAAATAAAGTGAAAGAATTACCTACAAAGTGAAGCGATAGTTTTCTTTTACATATAACTCAGAAAGGGCAGGTGATCTTCCTCGATTACGAGAAGCACTCCCTCGTCCTGTTGCCCAACAACCGCGCAACAAAAATTGGTGGCAGCGGTGCCGATTTCCACGTGAAAACCCGGAAAAAAAATTACGGCAAAAGATAGAAGATCTCCATGTGCTAATGTGCTACCCTAGGCATCAGGAAGATTTACCCGCGACAGAAGCGGAAGAAAACATCGCCCAGATCATCGAGGACGTAGAATTTGAAGAGGACGTCAGCGAATACGAAGAGGATATCGAAATAGAGTCCGAGGCCAGCAATAGCGACATAGAGTCCGGGACCAGCGACGCAGGAGACGAAGATCCTTTCGACAGAGAACTGGATTTCCTGTTAGAGAACGAAGCCTCTGCAGTAGAAATATATTCAGCCATCCACAGAAGAAACAACCCTGACGACGACGACGAGGCAACGTGGGACTTTGACACGTACGAGCAAGTACGCGCAGTATTGGATCAATAAGCAGGGAATAGCAGCAGGCAAGCAAAATATATGTACGGAAAAAAAAAAGTAATACAAATAACAGTGCCAGTGAAAAAAAGGAAGACCACTTTCATCATGGGAGTACAACAGTAAGTCCTCCAAATGCATATTTTAAAATTTTACTTTCTAATTACATAAATTAAATTTTTATATATATATATTTTTTTTACATTTATACATATATGTCTCATATTAAGTAGTGAAAGTGGTAGTTTAAAAAAAATTTTTTTTCTCTCTCTCTCCGTCGCGTTTTAATAGAAAATTTTTTTCATTTTTTACAAATTAAAAAAAAAATCAATCAACCTTTTTTTCTCAAAGAAATTTTTTTTTTACTCACACAGGGCACTTTCGAGCCAACCCTCGTGTTAAATTTCAATCTTTTTTATTATTATCTTATTTTCTAAATATAATAAGTGAAGTGAAAAAAGGTTTAAGTGCAGGTTCCGTCCTTTTACTGTCAAAATTGTAGTGACACGTGCGAAAAATTATTCAGCCCGAGCTACTCATAGCAACAGGCTTTCTGGAAATCGTTTAGCTCGCGCTACGCGATTCATAAAATCCACAAAAACTCCAAAAATGGCACCTGGAACTGAATCCAATGAAGCCACGGCACTTAGAATATCCCTCACTGATGCACGAAATATGATCCCCGAGTTCGATGGCAGAACCGAGGATTTACACCGTTTCATCACCTGCTGTGAATTATTGCTCACACAAGCCAAAACCGTGCAAGACAAAAATATATTTCTTACCATAGTAAAGACAAAGCTCACAGGTCCAGCTTACGACTTGCTAAGATTTAAAGACATCTCTTCATGGGATGCTCTAAAGATAGAGCTAAACGCTCAGTTCCAAGAAAAGAGACCGCGAGTAGCTATACAAGGAGAGCTAATGCGCCTTAAGCAAGGTACTCGCGAAGATCTCACATTATTTGCAAACAGGGTAACAAAAGCGTTATCCGACTTAAATTCTGCAACTTTTAACGAAGCAACGGAAACCGCATCACGAAATTATCTCCTTAAAGAAAATGAGCAAAATGCTATACGCGCATTCGAAGATGGCCTCAGGAATGAGCAATTGAAAACCATCATAAAAGCTCGATCTGAAAACGAATTACAGAAGTTAATTACTTTTGCTAGTGAGCATTCGCACAGAATCGAGGAGGCACATCAAAGTATGCCTCGCATGAATACACCCAATGTTTGTGAATATTGTGGTAAAAAGGGTCACAATAAAGAGACCTGTTTTAAGAGAAAACAGCTCCCAATGTTCTCTACCTCCCCCAACATCAAAAGAGAAGTAAACAGAGTGATCTGTAGCTATTGCCATAAGCCAAATCACAGACAGAATGAATGTCGGAGCAGGCTGTACGATGAACGGACAAGGCGATCAAACTTCGAAAGAGATCGACCACAATTCTCATCAAGGCAGCAAACTCCTCGTCAAGGAAATACTCCCCATAGCCAACCGACTAATTTCAGACAAGTCAGATGGTCAGATGTACGGAATCAATTTCCGAAAAACGAGTTTACGCGGGAGGTATCGGACGACGAACCTTCCCGCCTCATAACTACACAAGCTATCGTTCACGAGCATCCCCAGTAAATAACCAAAGTTATTTGACAAAGTTAAGGGTACCTATAAAAGCCCTTAACCATTCCTTGACAGTGACTATTCCAGTAGATTTTTCAATAAAAACCCCAGCCACTTTTCTACTCGATACAGGCGCTGAAATCAGTTTGATAAAAGCTGGGTCTACACATGACGAGGCACTTGTATACGAGGATAAACGCTGTTTTATCACTACTTTGGCTGGAGATAGTTTTCCTTCTTACGGAATTACTTATGGTGCAATTACATTTGTCACACCAGGTAGCGAGTTTAAGCTGAAACACCCATTTCATATAGTCCCGGAAGGCAGTAAACTACCTTGCGACGGTATTCTAGGGAATGACTTCCTGAAAGAATACAACTGCGCAATAAACTACTCAGACATGTGTCTAGAGGTTTGTTTAAGGAGTAAAATACCTAGGGAAAAGGAAAGTAAAGGTGATAAGAATGTAATAAAAACTGAGCAGATAGACAATAAAGAGGAAAAAGGGAAGGAAAGGACAAATAATAATAATAGTAAACAAAGTGAACAAAGGGAACCTCAAATGGAAGAGGTAGACAAAAACAATCAACAGAATTTTGGAAAGATCATCCAATTATTTTATTATCTTTTTATAATAATGATAAATTATCTATCCAGAGCATCCAAGATCCAGTACAATTCGGTATGTGGGAATTCAGAAATAATTACAACGAATTCCACTGCCTATGTGAGTTGCTCAGGATCGAATGCCTCAAAGGAAGATAGAATCAAGAAACAGTCAAATGAACTGAATCCACCACAAGTACACGATGCTAAGACAGTGACCTGTGGAAATGGTTATTCGAAGAAACAAAACCCTCACAAGGAAGGGAAAGTTACAGACAATGTAGTGAATAACGATAATAAGGATGATCAAGAAAATATAATGAATAAACAAAGGGAAGCCGAAGAAGTGGATTATCCCAACAGTAGTACAGAAACGAGCAACAATCCCTCATCACTGAAAATAATTAACCTCCCCCCTCGTTCAGAAGTAATTGTCACAATACCCGTAGAAAGAAACGGAGAAGCTTTCTGCCCAAAGAAGGAAATACAGCCAGGCGTTTATACAGGAAACACACTGGTAAGCTCTAAAAACATGCTTGCAAATTTATCAATATTAAATTCCACATCGGATTCAGTAAAATTAGATGTTCAGGAGATTAAACTTGATTTGGAGGATTTGAGTGATTACAAAGTTCTCCAAATCAATTATGAGCAAGACCCTGTTGCAGACCGATTACATAAATTAGAAACCCATCTATCATTGGAACATTGTAACCAAGAAGAACAGCGATCTGTTCTTAAAATCTGTCGAGAATTCAATGACTTGTTTTACTTTGAAGGAGACCACCTTACGTATACTGATGCTGCTAGCCATGAAATACCTATCCTCAACAACACTGGGCCGATATACGTGAAACCATATCGTTTGCCTGAATCTCAAAAGGAGGAAATAAACCGCCAAATAAATGACATGATCGAGAAAGAGATTATTAGTTCAAGTCGAAGCCCGTGGAATTCCCCACTTCTGCTGGTTCCCAAGAAACCAGACGAAACCGGCAAGAAGCGATGGCGAGTTGTCGTTGATTTCAGACGATTAAATGAAGTTACTGTCGGAGATGCTTATCCTCTGCCCAATATAACAGAGATATTGGATCAGTTAGGAAGATCTAAGTATTTCTCGACACTGGATTTAGCTAGCGGTTTCCACCAGATTCCTATGAATAGTAAGGATAAAGATAAAACGGCATTTAGTACACCATTCGGGCATTTTCATTTCAACAGGATGCCATTTGGTTTAAAAGGTGCCCCAGCGACATTTCAAAGGCTAATGAATACTGCCCTTACTGGTCTCCAAGGCATTCATTGTTTTGTTTATTTAGACGATATAGTCATCTACGGTTATGATTTAAAGGATCATAATGCCAAACTTATACGGGTGTTTGAGAAGTTAAGAGAACATAGACTCAAGCTTCAGCCAGATAAATGCCACTTCTTGCAGAAAGAAATAGCTTATCTTGGTCACGTCGTAAGTGAGCAAGGCGTATCCCCAGACCCGGAGAAAATAAAAGCCGTTAAAACTTATCCAACTCCTAAGAAAGCCAAGGATATTAAGGCCTTTCTAGGTTTTGTTGGTTTTTACAGGCGTTTTATTCCAAATTTCTCAAAACTGGCTAAACCCTTAACTGCTCTATTGAAGAAGGATACACCATTCACATGGGACAGTTTTTGCGACGAGTCATTTAAAATCCTCAAGGGTAAATTGATAGCCGCACCTATCCTTGCTTATCCGGAATTCGACCAAGAATTTAACGTCACTACGGATGCAAGTGATGTTGCTCTAGGTGCTATCTTATCGCAGGGTAAGATTGGTAAAGACCGACCAATTTGTTACGCCAGTCGGACTTTAAACCCGGCAGAAACAAGGTATTCGACTATCGAGAAAGAGCTTCTAGCAATCGTATATGCCGTGGAACAATTTCGGCCATACCTTTATGGAAGGAAGTTCAATATCATAACGGATCATAAACCATTGGTCTGGCTTATGAATTTGAAGGATTCCTCCTCCCGCCTCATGCGCTGGAGAATCAAATTAGAGGAATACGATTACAAGATCCACCACAAACCCGGATTGCTAAATGCAAATGCAGATGCTCTAAGTCGCATAGTTCCCGATGAAGCTACGCAAGACGAGCCGAGAGTTATAAATGTAATAACCAGAAACCAAGCAAAGTTTCCACAAAAAACCGAAGACAAACCCGATCCTGTGGAATACATTTATAATAAATATGTATCTTCACCCCACGCTAATATGGATTTCATGTATGAAAAAATAGAAAATCTAATCACACAAAAAGGTATCTCTTATAAGTACTTTCTATTACCAAATACAGACAACCACATCGAAGATCAGTTGAAGGAAATTTTCCCTTCATTAGATATACCAAACTCAGGTTTAACAGCACAGTTATACAAGAAGCAAACCTTTGTCATGTGCAAGACTACCTTTCCTATGCGAAATAGGAAAGACTATAATGAACTAATCGAGTCGTTGTTAAAGCTACGAAACCATTGTGCTGAACAGAAGGAAATAAATATGTACATACCTAAGGCTGATAGTAGAACACACTTCGAGCTTAAAACACTGATTTCGTTGATATTTGAAAAAATCCAAGTAACTCTATACCTTTCACAAATTATCATTGTCACGGATAGTGAAAAACAAAAGGAAATAATAAAATTATGCCATGATACGCCTATAGGTGGTCACCAAGGTGTTACTAGAACATTAAAAAAGATCCAAACAATGTATAATTGGCCAAGTATAACACGGGATGTAGAAACATACATAAAAATGTGTGATTCTTGTCAACTTAATAAATTGAGCAAAAATCCCAGAATGCCAATGAAAATCACTACAACCAGCTCTAAGCCATTCGAGAGAATCGCCCTAGATATTGTAGGTCCATTACCAGTGAGTCATGAAGGTAATAAATACCTTCTAACATTTCAGGATGACCTCACAAAATATACAGAGGCTATACCATTACATAATGCAGAAGCTCGTACAGTAGCCGAAGCTTTTGTAACAAACATTGTATGTAGACACGGAATCCCGGAATCCATACTAACAGATCAAGGTTCCAATTTTTTGAGTGAAATGTTCATACAAATGTGTAAATTATTACATATAAAGAAATTACAAACAACGCCTTATCATCCGCAAACTAATGGTGCTTTAGAGAGAAGCCATAGGACGTTGGCAGAATATTTACGACATTACGTAAACCGTGACCCGTTGACATGGGATACATGAATTCCTTATGCTATGTATGTATATAACACTAGCGTTCACAGCAGTACACATTTCACCCCATATGAACTTATATACGGATATCCACCGAGAATACCTTCAATAGTAAAATTAGATCCTAGTTTATGCTATAATTATGATAATTATAATAACGAATTAAAGGCCCGACTACAGCATAGTCACAAGATTGCCAAAGAAAACTTAATTAAATACAAAGGCAAATCGAAGGTATGGTATGACAAAACCTCAAAAGAAAAAGCATTTTGTCTCAATGACAAAGTTCTATTAAAAAACCATACGCGAAAAAATAAATTATCTCCATTATGGACAGGCCCCTACGAGATAGTAAAAATGAACTCTACCGAAAATTCCACAATTAAAATAGGGAATAAGCTTAAAACTGTACATAATAACAATCTAAAACTATTTTTGGAATAAAACTTAATCCAAACTCTTGTCTCAGGACCATCTCCCTGATGACCGTTCTCGTGCTTTGTGCTTGTGTACCAGCAGCAGACTGCTCATTAAGAATCACCCCACTAGAATCGAATCCTGGAATCTACTTTGAGGAAGTAGGACGCGTGGGTCTGTATAGCAACGAATGGCAGGTAATAGTGTATTACGACCTAAAAGATTTCAATTTCGAGCTTGAGAAACTAACAAATTGTACAGAATCAGCTCAGAAACTTTGTAACCTAATCGAATACAAACATAACAAACTCCCTCTCTGCGGCGATATCACACATCAATTAAACACACTCACACGGGTTCTTAGACAAAATTCACTATTATTAACAGAACAAAACAACAGATATAAACGCGGGGTGTTCAATGGTGTAGGTACACTCAGTAAAACTCTTTTCGGCACTTTGGATGAAGATGATGCAATCCAAATTAACCAACACATAGAAAATCTCCGAGACAATGAGGATCATTTATTAGAATTGATCAAGAATCAAACACTAATCGTAGATACCACAGTAAATATATTTAACAAAACCCGTTATGCCATAAAGGAACAATTTATCCACATAGACAAAAAGTTAGAGAGTCTTATGTCAGCAAGCTATCGTTTAACTAGCGACAATATTAAACAAAATATCACGATAGAACTGGAGACACTTGTCTCTTTAACAACCTTAATGATGATTAGGTACCAAAATGTACAAAATATCCTTATCGACCTAGTCACAGATGTACGGCATGGTAAAGCACACCCTTCAATTATCACTCCTTCGCAAATGAAAAATGCATTAGAGACCATTCAAAAAGAAATACCAAATTCCCTTACCTTACCCATCAATAAAGAGAAAAACAATCTCTTACAGATCTACCAAGTTAGTAACGTACGCACAGCAGTTGTTAATAATAAAATAATTTTTCTCCTCAAACTTCCCTTACCTTTCAGAGAAAACTACCAATTACTGAAGGTATATCCATTTCCAACACCACATAAAGAAAATTTCGCTTACATAAAGCCTTCTCTCGAATACCTAGTAATAGACTATAACAGAGAGCACTATTATTCGTTAAACAATTTCGATTTACAAAACTGCCGAACATCAGACTTAACCCACTACCTTTGCCGCATCGTACACCCGATATTTAATGTGCACTCAATCAATAATCTATGTGAGATTGACCTACTGAAACATTCAAAATTTATTCCTGCTCACTGTGAAATCCAAACAGTTCCAAAACTGGATTTCTGGATCCAACTTTCTCAACCCAACAAATGGCTGTTCTCTATGAAAGAACCAGTAGTAGTCGATACTGTATGCAACAGTGAAATAATCCCCCATCAATTGAATAACACTGGTGTGATTGAATTATCAGTAGGATGCTACCTGCGTACCAAAGACCTGATAATCCAAGCCCACAATATTAAAGAACTTGAGCTAAACAGCCACTACCTACCATCTATTAATCTTACCTACGAAATACCTACATACACACAACAGCAAGCCCCCATACAGTCTAAAGTCCGAGTCATAAAATTCCACGACGATCAAGAGTTATCACAACTCAGTGCCGCTATAAAAGAGCAAAAACAACAAGAACTATTTAAACACGAAAAAATAATTCCACATATCATCCATCATTACGCTGTACTATACATACTTGCAGCCATAATATTAACCTTCAGCGCTTACAAGCTTATAAAAAAACGCAAAACACAACAAATTAATACGGAAAGCCCGTCTATTGTACTTGACAATGTTGATACCGATTACCGCATTACCATACAAGGTTAAGGCCAATTCAAAAGCACAAACCAAAGCACACTCAAAAAAAAATATAAACACAAAAAGCTCGTACACAAAGGTGTTCATATAAAGAAGAGAGAAAGAGAGTTTTTTTTTATTAAAAATGTAAGAGTTCAAAAAAAAAAAAAATAAGAAATAATGATTATATAATACTAAGCAAATCTTTTATTATAATTAGTATAATAAATATCAAACTAAATTAGTTAATCAAATAAGATAAAATGCATAAAAGCACTAATAAAGCTTTTTTTTAACATGCCCCTACGCCTAAGTATATGCAAACATAAGATAAATACATACATTATAAAAAATTTTATTTAAGTTCAGATAGTGCGAAATTAATTTTGTTTTTCCTTTTTTTTTTTTCTTTTCAAATGTAATTTAAAGGCTAAATTAGCGTAATTAAAAACCTTTTAAGATATTTTACTTTTAGATATAAAATTGTCTCCAAAGTTAAAGACTGTAGAATACATTAAGTTAGCGCCTAGTTACCATTTGTTTTTAGTATTGCATAGTTAGACTAATAAGAATAATAAGATAAGAAATTACCACTATGAAGGTAAATAAACAACTATGTAATAAACAAGAAGCGTCTTCTCTGATCAATTAGCCAATGCCAATGGTGAAACACACCTATATTTTTTTTGCCTCCTCTTTTCGAAAATTCTCTGAATTTTCTTTTCCTAGGGGGATGGTGTAATGAGTGGCGGCCCCCAAAACACCATTTTTTTATACTAACAGTATACCAGGGCCACTCATTACTTTCTTTAAGAAAGGATACATACTTTCCCTAGAGGACACATCTGTATCATGCAAGGCATTAAAACACGGGCCAAGCCAAATTAACAAAAGAACATCCAAAAGGCGGCCGTGAAAAACTCTCAGAAATGCTGTCATGAAGCAACACAAAACATTAAAATCCAATTGTGTGCCATGAAGCAACCAAATGTTCTATTTCCTACAGCATAAGGAAATACCAACGCTCAATTGCAAACAATCGAGCGTATCAAATTGCATAACAAATGACTGCAGTAAACAATTTCCCTTCCTCAGTCAAAAAAGCCCGACATATGGTCAACTGGGCCACTAAGGTACCATGTACATACATGAAATTGTTTACATGAGAATATTTCAAGCATTCTCGGAGGGGAATGTCTTACGAAAGCATTAAGTACTCAAGAACTTTCTTGTCAAACGTTCTCAGTGGGGAAAGCTTGAAAACTGATAGGAACAAACAAAAATTAAGAACGAGTATCGAAGAGATACTCGCTAATTCCTATAAGAATTTCCCAAAAGGGAAATCTCAAAATGTCTTTCTGCTTCTGCGATTCGCTGAAACCTAGTAAAGGGGCGTGGTTTCTTGTAAATAGGAAATACTCGGCTACTGATCATGAGAAGATGGCGTAACCCTAGAGTATAAATTTCCGATCATTTTGTACGATCGAGGCAGTCAATTTTCAACAATTTAAAAATTAAGAACTACTGATAAGATTCCCCCGACCAACGGTAAGGAATCTATCAGCTAAACCAAAAGTGAAACCAATAAGTTGTGGTAGGACAGTGTAATTTTGATAAAAAAGGAATCAAGAGTGTATACCTAGACGTAAAACAATTTACAGAACAAAGTGTTAAGTTCTTAAAAGAATAAGTTCGTAGTACAAATAAGAAGAATTAAATGTGGACAAATAAAGTGAAAGAATTACCTACAAAGTGAAGCGATAGTTTTCTTTTACATATAACTCAGAAAGGGCAGGTGATCTTCCTCGATTACGAGAAGCACTCCCTCGTCCTGTTGCCCAACAACCGCGCAACAGTGGTACCGAAAAAGATGGACAATTCGGGAAAACAAAAATGGGGAATTGTCGTAGATTATAGAAAATTGAACGATATAACGGTAGATGATAAGTTCCCTATACCAAATATAGACTCTATATTTGACAAATTAGGTAGAGCCCAATATTTTACGACTCTAGACCTCGCTAAAGGATTTCACCAAATCCTTGTAGATGAGAAAGATATGGCAAAAACGGACTTTTCAACCCCACAAGGTCACTACGAATATGTAAGAATGCCATTTGGACTAAAGAACGCTCCGGCAACTTTTCAGCGAATGATGAACTTCGTGCTAAGGGAATACATTAATAAGTTATGTGTAGTCTACTTAGACGATATTTTAATATTTAGTACCTCCATTCAAGAACATGTCGATTCAATCAATAAGATTTTTCAAAAATTACGAGAGTTCAATTTAAAAATCCAAATGGATAAGTGTAACTTTTTTGCCAGAGAGACTGAATACTTGGGGCATATTCTCACGAATGAAGGAATCAAACCTAACCCAAGAAAAGTGGAAATTATCAAAAACCTCAAAATACCCAAAACTCCCAAAGCAATAAAAAGTTTCCTAGGCATTACCGGATATTACCGGAAATTTATTCGAGACTACGCTAAAGTAGCTCAAATTATGACACACTGCCTTATAAAGGACAACAGAATCAATGAACACGATTCACGTTTCATTGAAGCTTTCGAAAAACTTAAGGAGCTTATAACAAAAGATCCTGTTTTAAAGTACCCTGACTTTAAGAAAAAATTTGTCCTTACGACTGACGCTAGTCAGTTCGCAATTGGTGCAGTGTTGTCCCAAGAAAATCACCCTATCTGCTTTGCAAGCCGAACCCTAAATGCTCATGAAATAAGGTATTCCACGGTTGAAAAAGAATTGTTAGCCATAATTTGGGCAACATAATATTTTAGGCCATACCTTTTCGGGCAAAACTTCACAATTAGGACTGATCATCAACCACTTATCTGGTTAAGCTCTTTAAAAGAGCCCAACTCCAAATTACAAAGATGGCGAATTCGATTGAACGAATTCGACTATGAAATTGAATATTTAAAGGGTAAAGATAATAAGGTTGCTGATTTCCTTAGTAGATTAAACACTGAAGCTCGCGAAATAAACGAAATTGAAGACAACCAAGAAAGTGATCGAGCCACGATTCACAGTGGCGTTGAAGATTTAAATGATCATATCCCAATTGCAGAAGTATTAATAAACAAATACTTGACCCAGATACATTTAGTTAAAAACAAAGCCGAAGAAATAATAACAAAATATCGGAGGTACAGGAAAATATATATATTAGAGGAAGAACTAAGTAATAATAACTATTTGAACGATATGCTAAGAAGATTAGTAAAAAAGGGAGTTACAGGTAACTATTCTGAGCTAGAAGATACAAAATACAACTTGTTACAGAAAAAATTGTTAGAACTTTTCAGCAATAATAAACAAATCAGGTTTATCAAATGTACGATTAGAGCCGAAGACTTAGAGAATGAGAATGAAGCCATCAAAATAATCGAAAACATTCATAAAGAGACAAATCATAGAGTCATAACCGAAAACTATGAAGAACTAAAAAAGAAGCATTTCTTCCCAAAACTGAAAGAACTTATATAAAATATATCAACAATTGTGAAACATGTAATCTTGCCAAATACGATAGACATCCCATTGTACACAAATTTAATTTATCGGAATCACCAAACTCGCCAAACGAAATTATTCATGCAGACCTATTTTTCTGTCTCCATCAAATGTTTCTTACCACAATCGACAAATTCACCAAGCATTTAATGGCATCTAAACTAAACGATAGAAATAGCATTACCATTGTTCAGACTTTAAGACAGAGATTCTCACTCTTTGGGAAACCAAATAAATTAGTAGTAGATAATGAATTCGATAGCCTTAATATGAGAGAGTTCGGAAGAATAGAAAATATTGAAATTCACTTCACATCTCCACGTTCACATACTGGAAATTCGGATATAGAAAGAGCTCATGGGACTCTAAATGAACACCTAAGAATCTTCGAAGTAGAAAAAGCTAAACTCACTCCGGAAGAAAAGATTCTAAAAGCTATTGAAAATTACAATAACACCATCCATTCAACGACCTTAACGAAACCATCCGATTTTCTCAACAATAAGATCAGTGATATGAACAGGGTTAGGGATAGAATTCACAAAAAGAAAGTAGAAAATATATCTAAGTTTAAGAAAGATAGAAAAAGCTTAGTTTTAGGTGATGAAAAAGAAATCTGGGTAAAGAATCCCAAAATAGAAAGGCACAAAACGGAGCCTCGAAACATTAAGATAAAAACGAAATTCTCTAATGGCAAATTAACGGATCTTAAAAATCGTAATATACATCCTTGCAGAATTAAGCGAAAATTTAAATATTTTTCCAGGTAATAATACTGACGTTAATGCTGTTAATCAACCCAACTAATGCGCTGATTAACATGGAAAAGTTAGAAACAAAAGGAGGATTCACACTACTACAACAGAACGACATACAAATAATCGAAGGGTACGACAAAGCTTTACATATAATCGATGTAGATATGCTAAGACAGACTTTAGAACAAATCAAGACCGACATAGATAGTATATTTGATATACGGGAGGATGAAATCATTCTTAACCAATTAAACTTACAAATTAGGAAAACCAGTCATAACATAGAGACAATAATACCACACAGCCAAAAGAGGGGCCTGATAAATCTTGGGGGCAAAATTCTCAAATGGGTTTTTGGTACACTAGACGACGATGATAAACAGGAGATAGAAGAACATTTAAAATCAACCGACATAAATAATCACAATTCCATAGACACATTAAACAAACAGATTAAAGTTAACAATGATCTACAAGAAAACTTACAAATACTTACCGACAGACTTAACGAAAATCAGAAATTGACATTTAGCCTATTAAATAACGCAATTAAAATTAATAAGGAAAACATAAAGCAATTACATTTCATTCAAGTTCTTACTAATATAAATCTATTAAATGAAGAAATAGACAGAATCCAAGAAAACGTAATTTTTGCAAAGCATAACATAATGAGAGGACTAACTCTCACCCCAGAAGAATTAGATTTTTATGAAATAGATATTTTTTAAAATGCAAGAAATTAAAAGTTCTTTACTGCAAATATAAAATAAACTAATATTTGTAATTGCTATCCCAAAGTTCTATAAAGAAAAGGCGAAAAAATACAAACTCCTTCCTATTCCAAATGGCGATCAAGAGGAGCTGGTCATTGAAAACACAGATATACTTCTTTTTAAAAATAAAGCTTATCTGGACGATGGTCAATATTATTTAAAAAATTTAAAATTAGCAAACGAATGTACCCAGAATTTAGTGAATAACAAATTAGAAAAATGCAAAAAGATAAAAAACGTTCAATTTGAGGTAAGAGAACTAAAGCAAAATTTAATTTTGATCATAAATGCAAATAATGTAAAAATGCAAAAATACCTGTAATGACTTAGAATATAAATTAAATGAAAATTATATAATAAACTTTCATAATTGCAGTATAGAAATAGATAACATGAAATTTCAGAACCAAGAGAAGGAATTTAACCAACATATAATACTACCCAATTACTTAGAAATAGGAAATATCAGCGAAGCGGTAAATATGAAACAATTGCATTTAAAACAAATTAAAAATATCAATGAGATAAAAGAAATAAAAAATGTAACAAGGATAATAAAATCACCTTTTATGTAAGTACCACATTTATTGTAATATTAATAGCAATTGTAGTACTATATATTGTAAAAACAAAATCCAATCATGTTAACGTTGAGTTGGTAACGAGATCGGTAAAGGATAGAGTCCAGGAGGACATCAAGCTTAACGAGGGGGGAGTTATATTCCCGGCGAACTCAGCATTTTTCTAAGCATATTCACATAATATGCATTATGTAATTATTTCTGTTCTCATTAAAAATAAGCTTCTCGAGTTTTCGAGTTACAAACTCAACGTCGGCACGTTTAGCTGAATTAGCGTAAATAAAATATTTCTAAAGTAAAAATTAGGAAAGATAATTTTTAAGGTAGTCAGTTCTTAATCGTATTTTAATCGAATTAGTCGAAATAAAATAAAGTTCCTGAAATTAAATAAAGATTTATTTTATTTTTTTGATTCCCAAAGAAAATAAAGTGAAAAGTCGCGTAGTTCCGTCCAGGAATGAGAACGGTGACCTTGTAGGTACAGCCAGTACCAATTCGCGGCTTTTCCAGTGACGAGCGAGTGAAAACCGGCACATAGCTCGGAGTAAGGCACTTGTTCTAGCAAGGCTAGTGACTCTACTCGAAAAATAAATTCGGTCACGTCTAGACCTGAGGTACCATCGAAGTATAGTTTCCATCTGAAAACTGGGCTGTTTGTCATACTACTACGGTCTCTGGCAGTACTCTGTCGATGATGTGCTGACACGTTCAATGGTGAGACTCCTGACCCTGGTGGCCTGGGTGGTCTTGGCTCGGAATAATAATGATTTGGTGGGGGATCTGCTCCTGCACCGCGATTTGGTTCCATGTGCAAGGCCTCTAAACGTTCGTTCACTGAACGGAAGCGTGGTCTTCCTTCAAGAAAAGCCGTCCGCGCGGTGCGATCACCGGCAGGATTCTGTTGGGCATTCCTCCCACCTGGAGATGGAAGATTTAGACCCGGCGTACCTGGGTTGAAGCGGGGACTCCCTGTACTGAGCTTGGGCGTGCTCACTGTCGAGTAGATTGTTCGAGTTGTAGCTTTGGAAGTAACCCCCGTTGAGGACATCCTTCCAAGCTCGCTAATTGCTACGCTAACAGACGGAATTTCCAGGCCACGAGCGCCTTCCCCATCGGACACCCGTTCCTGCAATGGAAACTGGGCTGTCTCTATTGAACTTAGGAGACCTTCCAAAGTCGAGAGATTTTCTTGCACTTCTGAGCGCACAGACGGCGAAGTATTGTACAACCGTCGGGCTCTGTGAATAACGTGGATGATCTGACTACGGTAGCGACTGCGGTCCCCATCCGTTCGAATCGGGTCAGTAGTGAGATCATACCTCAAAGCCTCCACTCGGCTGCTGATATAGTCGACCTCCCTCGAGGGATTCTTGTGCGCATGTGATCTCTGCGCTTCTTTACCGGGATCTAGCTCCTCAGCTTCGGAGGCCTTCAGAAGCAGGTCTTGAGCGTCCTCGTGGGAGGGATCGATGTTTCGCACGAGATACTCGAACGCCAACTCGTCTGGTGATAGGTATGTAAAGTCCATATTCGGTCAGTTGAAACTGATCACTTGGAATATGAATTGTATTTGGATTGCACCGATATCCCGAAAATATGGGAGATGTGTTTGGCTAGTATGTGGAAACCGTTCAGGGGTTAGGTGTCTTGTACCCTGAAGATATATAGGATGACGACTGTGCGAAGAACCAAAGTTCTTTGTAGGACTAGTACGTAATATGTTCACCGGTGAACTCACAGTAATGACTTTTGGATGCCCCAAGGGGAAATACCTGCAGTTTCTGCGTGTAGGGTAACTGTGCGTAATAATGGAGTAAATTCGCGGAGAATTCAATTGATCAACTGATAATGAATCCACAGGGAAAGATCTAAGAATTTGTGCGCTTATAAATGTGTTAATTCAAAGAAAGTTCAAAATTTATTATAAATCTAACGAAGAAATACCTATACTATGTGCGTGTATGCTATTCGTATATGTATATAGAAATATATATATGTATGTTCGAAAGAGAATTCAAAAATAATACTTTATTGTAAGACACAAAAGAAGATTTATCACTTGTGCGTACTATTACTATCTCAACTCAGTGAAAATTCAGAATCATCGGTTTATTATAGATTTAAGGAAGGATCAACTATTGTGCGGGTGTATTGCCGGCATATGCAAGTACATATACTTACGTTTGAAAGAAGAGAAATCCAAAAAAAAAAGAAAAAAAAACAAAATCTCGTGCTAAACTTGTGCGTATATGACTATGTAAATTCAAACGAAGGTTCAGGGCATAAACCTTAAAATAGATCTAATATGGGAGATCTGTGCATTACTCGTACCAACTTTATGCTTATGTAACTATATATATTCACACGAAGATTCAAAGATATTACTTTATTGTGCATCCAAAGGGGAAGATCTAGAAATTATTCGTACTAATATTATGCGTATATATGACTCTATACGTTCAAACGAACATTCAACAACAAACTTTATCATAGATATAAAGAAGGAAACCTGGAGATTGCGCCTATATACATATAAAACAAAATCCAAAATAATAAATTTATTTACGATCTAAAGAGGAAGATCTCTAATTTGTGCGTATATTGATGTGTAACTCATAAGAAAGCCTGGCATAGTATGACGCGTATTAAATTTGTACGCTTATAAATGTGTTAGTTCAAAGAAAGTTCGAAATTATGAGTTTATTATAAATCTAACAAAGGAGTATCTATACCATGCGCGTGTATGATATTCATATATATATATATATATATAAGTGTATATACGTTCGAAAGGAAATCCAAAAATAATACTTTATGGTCAAACACAAAAAAAAAAAGATCTAGAAACCTACGCGTACTAAACTTGCGCGTATTTAGGCAAAGAAATTCAAACGAAACTTAAAAACAATAGCTTTAAAATAGATCTCCAGAGGAAGACCCATAAATTGTGTGCTCGATCAACAAATTAACTCAGTGAAAATTCAAAGTAATAAGCTATAAATCTAAAGAGGAAGATCTGTAGCCCTTGCGTGTATTATATATATTTTTGTTTGTTTTTTTTTTCCTTTTTTTATGCGCACACGAATATGTACGTATTCGAGAGAAAATAAAAACTTTATTAAGAATCGAGAGACGAAGGTCTGTGAAACCAGCGCGTACTATATTATGTGGTGCTAATCATACGGAAGAGGTAGTTTGGCCATGTAGCGGCCCACCCGAACACACACATTCTGACACTCCAGCTCTGCGAACCGGAACGAAACAAATCGTTCTCAATCTCTCTCTCCAACTCTCTTTGCCCCCCCCCCCCGGGGCCGGTCACAAACATGGAATTTGTTAGCGAAGAAGGAATTAAGACAAGTTGGCCGACTCCACTGCCCGAGCAAAGACAGATGTCATAAAGATGAATTTAGCTCATCAATTTACAGAAGCAGTGAGCCAAACCAAATCAGGAGCAGATGATCGATTGTTCAGTGGCTACTAATACTCAGGAAGAAGCAGTAGCTGTTTTGTAATAAGATACCCACAAAGAAATAAAATAAAAACGAACCATCCGCCATCATGTCCCGAATGGACTAATCACTGTAATAACTACCACAAATATAAAAAAAACATACTGTCTTCTTCCTGGAACCAGCAGATGTGAACGGAGCTGAGGCTCGTAAAGCATGCTTCGCATACAACGTTCGCTGTCCACTGATCTTCCGATCCTCATGCATTACCAGTGCTGATGTCTTACGACGGGCACTGACGGAGGAGTAGGAAAATTTGAAATGATAAAAAAAAACATGAACCAGCTTTTCAAATCGATGTGAAAATCGTATGCCTTGCCAACTCAAGCCCATTGCCAATGATACCGTAGAATCAAGGGGTGAACGCCGTTCACCAACTTAGCGACGGACCTGAGATATGGCCATGCTTCTTTAAATGTAGGAAAGCCTTTGTCGATGAGTGATCATCTCCCCAGTGTTCACGGGCTGAAGCTTTAGCCTCGGCGAGTACGCCTAGCGTACAAAACCTGTTACCTACCGAGGAAGATGTATACTTCATCATGGAGGTTATAAGATTCCAAAAGAAATAAGTAAATAAAACAATATATAAATTTTTTTTTAATGTGATTAGACGAGATTTACGTGGTTGCACCAATGGAGCGAAATCACGAGCCATCTCACCAGCCTCCAAAGCCGGATCTAACGAGAGCTAAAAAGGAACTACCACGAAAGCAACGAGCTTTACGGGAGAAAAAGGGTAGCTCTGCGTAGACCAAACCATTGGCGGCATAACAAGACAACCCGCTCCATCAAGCTAAAAATTGCATATTTAAATTGACGAAAAGACTTTCATTTGAAATGAATTGAAATGAGTAATACAAAACTTATTCGTAAAATAGGAATAAGCAAAAGCGAACAAAGATAACTACTGAATAACCCGAAGACGAGGCAAAACGATATGAAACTAGCGAAATAATTTTTTAAGTATAGTGCCGAAAGATCTACAAAAAAGAAAAAAAAAATTAATTCATTAAGAAATGATTTCCAACAATAGCAATTGCAATTTAGTCAAGAGAAGCTTGATCAAATGCCAAAGAGAAAAAAAAACCGCTTGGGCGCCATTTGTAGGGAAGAGCGCGCCCGTTGTCAGCCCTACCTACATCCATCTTGCCATGAACATAGATAGGTGCTGCGACAGACGGCTCTTGCTGCAAAATCATCTTGGGATTGGTGCGGGTGGCCGCACAGCATATTGCCGCTAGCGGTCAGCCGGCTTGGGGAGGTTCTCGCCACCCACATCCCTCGATGCTTGAAAGCTGTGCAAAAAAAAAAAAATAAAAAAAAAATAATAGAAAAAAAAGGTGCCACAACTGTGTTGCCAGACTTCAGACGGACGGACAGACAAAAAGAACTTTCCGTGTCTCATGGTACTTCGCCTCCATTGGTGCAACCTGAAAACCTGAAAGAAAAATGTATGAAGAATACTATACCAGCGTTGCAGAACTGAAATAATAAAAAAAATCAACGCCGAACAAGTGACTACCACCCGGAGAAGTTCGACGCCGAGAGAGGTATTTTGAGAGAGAGAGAGAAAACGTGGACTCCTGATGTAGGCGGAGTCCTGACTGGACGCTGATTGGGCCCATCGCCCCCATCCACCCTGGCTAAGACGTCGCAGTCAGTGTAGGATTCTTAGCCCCAAGAAGCGCTTTCCTATACTACTTAATTAACCCTGCCTTAAGCACGTTAATACAATTCAGGTGGATACCATGCGAGAACAAAAAAAAAAAAAAATTAAATACAAAAAAAAAAGAATATAACAATCCAAAAATAGGAATATAATAAATGTATTAAAGATCCAAAAAAACAATGTTTACCAAACTAACCTTATGGTCCACCTTGGACTTACACTTGATCAGGCCTGGACCTGTTCGGGGTTTCCTCCCTTGTCAAGAGTGTAACAGCTGACATGTGTGCACCTGCTTCTTGCTTTCTCCAGTTTTTTTTCTTTATTTTCTTCTTCCGGTAAATTAGACTGGCGCTGGTTCCTTTGTTCGAACGTCGTTATACCATTAAACCACCAATTACCTCTTCTTGGCACAAAATATCGCGTTGTATCCTCGATTGACTTTTCATGAGACAAAAGAAAAAGGTTATCATAACATAGGTGATCATGTGACGAATCTATGCCACGAAGTATCGTACTAGGTCTCGATTTTATTTCAGAAGACAAGCTAGGACTCCTACAACACAGGTAAGCTCACGACGAAGTTATTTCATTATATTCGCACAAAATTTCTCATAATATTTCATCTGATTTTTTCTGATTTTTCTTTCAGAATACAAAGGAAAAGTTCCCAATATGTATGTAGGTAAGCTTACGACGAAATTATCCCACTATATTGCACAAGATTTTCATTATATTTTCATTTAATTTTCATTTCATTTCAGATCATAAAGAAAATAGTTCCGATAACCTAGGTAAGCTCATGACAAAAATGATTTTATTACATTCGCACCAAGATTTCTCTCAATATTTCCATTTGAATTTTCTTTCAGAACACAGAGGAAAAGTTCCTAATATTTAGGTAAACTTACGGCGAAATTATTTCACTATATTTCACAAAATTTTCATTATATTTTCCTTTAATTTTCATTTCAGACCATGAAGAAAAGTTCCTATAACCTAGGTAAGCTTACGACGAAATTATTTCATCATTATTCGCACCAAATTTCTCACAATATTTCCATTTGAATTTTCTTACAGAACACAGAGGAAAAGTTCCTAATATTTAGGTAAGCTTACGGCGAAATTATTTCACTATATTTCACAAAATTTTCATTATGTTTTCCTTTTATTTTCATTTCAGACCATGAAGAAAAAGTTCCTATAACCTAGGTAAGCTTACAACGAAATTATTTCATCATTATTCGCACCAAATTTCTCACAATATTTCCATTTGAATTTTCTTTCAGAACACAGAGGAAAAGTTCCTAATATTTAGGTAAACTTACGGCGAAATTATTTCACTATATTTCACAAAATTTTCATTATATTTTCCTTTAATTTTCATTTCAGACCATGAAGAAAAAGTTCCTATAACCTAGGTAAGCTTACAACGAAATTATTTCATCATTATTCGCACCAAATTTCTCACAATATTTTCATTTGAATTTTCTTTCAGAACACAGAGGAAAAGTTCCTAATATTTAGGTAAGCTTACGGCGAAATTATTTCACTATATTTCACAAAATTTTCATTACATTTTCCTTTTATTTTCATTTCAGACCATGAAGAAAAAGTTCCTATAACCTAGGTAAGCTTACAACGAAATTATTTCATCATTATTCGCACCAAATTTCTCACAATATTTTCATTCGAATTTTCTTTCAGGACACAAAGGAAAAAGTTCCTAATATTTAGGTAAGCTTATGACAAAAATGAATTTTATATATTCGCACAAAATCTCTCACAATATTTTCATTTGAATTTTGTTTCAGAACACAAAGGAAAATTTCCTATAACGACAAGATTATTTCATCATATTTCACCAAGATTTTCACTGCATATCCCATTTTCCTGGTAGAACTTTCGACGTTAACGAACTAATCCGCACAAGTAAGTTATGTCAAACATTCAAATGTTGAAGCGATCTCGGTTTTCTTTACTGGTTTCAGTTTTTCTTCTTTTTGAATTTTCCACTACAATCCGTGGCTTTCCGCGGATAAAATCTCACCAATAGTACCCCGATATTGCAATTGACCCCCGCACGTGGACGAAAACGAAAAAAAACTCTCGCGCTGAACTTTGTACAAAAAGTAAAAATCACAAAAAAGAAAAATCCGATATTGATCTCAGCGATGATCACCGCGATGCGTACCCAACCGAAACTTGTTCAATACTCAACTCTGCCCGTCAGCTGTCTGCTTCCAAAAACCGTTCCCTGCTTCCAGCTACCGACAGGCGAGCAATTTTTATTCTTTCGGTCGACTAACGAAATCTCTCCGGCCAGCCGTGCTTCTTTCTATGTACGGGTGTGCGTGTACCTTTTTTCAGCAAAATCGTTGCCACCGACCATTCGTTGTCGAGCAAAATTTTCTCGGAATTTTCGGTCGGGCTAGCAATGATCTATTGCCTGCTGCTATCATGCGATATTTTACGGCTAGGCGAATTGCCGTTTTCGTCGCCTGGATGTTGGTGGATAGCGGCAGATTTTGAACGAAAATTTGTAACTTGTACGCGTTTTGTACGATTTAGAATTTTTCGTTTGTGAAATGATATTTATTTTTTCTTTTTCCGTTGTTTTTGTTTTTTTCTAGCTCTGAACTTGTCTGCGGGTATGTATAGATATGTTTTCTTCTGGATTTTTTTTTTCTCTTATTTATCTTTTCCAGGAGAAGTGGCATAGGGCTACTTCTACAGGATATTTAAATTTTTCTTTTTCAGGAATGGTAATATGGAGAAGTAGCATAGGGCTACTTCTCAAAAAAAAAAAAATTTACTTTTTAACTACTTTTCAGGTATCCTGGGAGAATTATGGGGGTTTCTCTACAAAAGGTAGAGAAGCCAAACAAAGTAAAGGAACGAAGGGAGGCAGAAAAAGGGTAGCGTTGGGGGGGGGGGGGAATACGCTACAGTTGATAATCGAATTATTTTACCTATAAATTCACAAATTCGTATACTAGTGTCTGCTGCAGATGTAATTCATTCATGAACTATTCCAAGATTAGGAGTAAAAGTAGATGGTACTCCAGGTCGATTAAATCAAACTAACTTCTTAATTAATCGACCTGGAGTATATTTTGGACAATGTTCAGAAATTTGTGGAGCAATCATAGATTTATACCTATTGTTGTAAAAGTATTCCCATAAAATTCTTTATTAAATATTATTCAATAAATAATTAATAACATTAGATGACTGAAAACAAGTAACGGTCTCTTAAACCATATTATAGTAAGATAGTGTTTACTTCTAATGAGAAATTTAGTTAAAATATAATATTATTTTGTCAAAGTTATCAATTTATTGATAATTTTTAATTCCACAAATAGCTTCAATTAATTGATTATCATTATTTATTATATTTTTTTTTTACCCTTTTATTATTTAGATGTATAAATTACTTTTCCTTTAATATTAATAAAAATAAAGAAAATAAATCAAAATTAATAACTAATAAATATTTTATAAATTGAAAATGATAACAAATTTATTTTCAGTATTTGATCCTTCATCAAGAAATTTTAATTTTTCATTAAATTGATTAAGAACTTTTATTGGAATTTTAATTATTCCTTCTATATACTGATTTATACCATCACGATATAATATTATATGAAATAATATAATAATAATATTACATAAAGAATTTAGAATCCTTATTGGACCAAAAAATATAAATGGAAGAACTTTAATACTTATTTCATTATTTTCAATAATTATATTTAATAATTTTATAGGACTATTTCCATATATTTTTACTAGTACAAGTCATTTAGTATTAACTCTTTCCTTATCATTACCTTTATAATTATCATTTATATTATATGGATGATTTAATCACACTCAACATATATTTGCACACTTAGTTCCTCAAGGAACTCCTAATTTATTAATACCTTTTATAGTATGTATTGAAACAATTAGAAATATAATTCGTCCAGGAACTTTAGCAGTACGACTATCTGCTAATATAATTGCATTACATTTATTATTAACATTACTAGGAAATACAGGATCTATATTAAATTATTCAATTATTGTATTAATTAATTTACACATTTCTCTTTTAATATTAGAATCAGCTGTTGCTATTATTCAATCATATGTATTTACTGTATTAAGAACATTATACTCTAGAGAAGTTAATTAATGTCAACACACTCAAATCAACCTTATCATCTAGTTGATTATAGTCCATGACCTTTAACAGGAGTTATTGGAGCTATAATTATTGTAAGAGGTTTAGTAAAATGATTTCATCAATATAATAATAACATATTAATATTAGGAATTATTATTACTTTATGAACAATATATCAATGATGACGTGATATGTCACGTGAAGGAACTTACCAAGGATTACATAAATATAATGTAACTACAGGTCTACGATGAGGAATAATTTTATTTATTATTTCAGACATTTTTTTCTTTATTTCATTTTTCTGAGCTTTTTTTCATACAAGATTATCCCCTAATATTGAACTAGGATCTATTTGACCCCCATTAGGAGTAACCCCACTTAATCCATTCCAAATTCCATTACTTAATACAGCTATCTTATTATCATAAGAAATTACTGTTACATGAGCTCATCATAGTTTAATAGAAAATAATCATTCACAATCTACTCAAGGATTATTTTTTACAATTATATTAGGAATTTACTTCACTATATTACAAGCTTATGAATATATAGAAGCAACATTTACTATTGCTGATGCAGTTTATGGTTCAACTTTTTTTGTAGCAACTGGATTTCATAGAATTCATGTACTAATTGGAACCACTTTTTAATTAATTTGCTTAATTCGACATATAAAATTTCATTTTTCTAAAATTCATCATTTTGGATTTGAAGCAGCTGCTTGATACTGAAATTTTGTAGATATTATATGATTATTCCTTTTTATTTCAATTTATTGATGAAGAAGATAAATTATTTATATAGTATATAAAGTATATATGACTTCCAATCATAAGGATTATTTAATTATAATAATATAAATAATTTTATTTATTATATTAACAATATTAATAATTATATTAATTACAGTAATTATAATATTAATATCATTTTTATTATAATAAAAAAAACATTAATAGACCGAGAAAAAAGTTCTCCATTTGAATTTGGATTTGACCCACATTCATCTGCACGATTACCTTTCTCTCTTCGTTTTTTTTTTAATTACCATTCTATTCTTAATTTTTGATGTAGAAATTGCATTAATTTTACCTATAATTTTGACTCTAAACTTTTCTAATATATTATCATGAACAATTACAAGAATAAATTTCTTATTTATTTTATTAATTGGTTTATACCACGAATGAAATCAAGGATCTTTAAATTGAACTATTTAATATTTTTTAAGAGTTGTAGTTAAGTATAACATTTGATTTGCATTCAAAAAGTATTGAATTTCGATCTACTTTAGAATATGAAGTAACAATTACAATTATTTTCGACCTAATTTCAGGTATTAGTAATACAATTATTCTTTAATTGAAGCCAAAAAGAGGCATATCATTGTTAATGAAATAATGAAATTAATATTCCAATTAAAGAAGTATGAAGATCAAGAAAAAGCTGCTAACTTTTTAATTTAATTGTTAAATTCCATTTATACTTCTAATTTATATAAGTTAAATAAACTATTACATTTTCACTGTAAAAATAAATGAATTATTTTGTAAATTACTATTATTAATTATCTATTCAGAAATTTAATTAATTTCCCTAACATCTTCAATGTAATACTCTACATAAGCTATCTGAATAAATATTACTTTATTTGATATTAAAATTGACAAGATAATAAATAATAAAACAAAAATTAACAAATAAATTTTTAAATTATTATTTTAATTAATTGATTAATTTTAGAATAACGTACTAATATATTATAAAGATTTTGCCCCCTAAACATTCTGATCATCCATGATCAGAATATTTAGTAATATATAAACGTATATTTAAAGGAATAAATATAATTCCATAAGTTCTAATAAAAGGTATAAATCATATAGAACCTATAAATAATCTATATTTGTAAAAATTGAATGATTTATTGAAAAAATATAAACCAACATTAGAAATTAAATATCCAATAATTCCTCCTAAAATACAATCTACCAAAGTTAAAATTTTTAAATAATAAGGTAAACAAATTAAATAAGGAGTTCTAAAAATTAATCAATTTAATAATCTTCCTCCTAAAATTCTTATAATTAATAAACCTATTATACCACGTAATATTACTCATCTTTCATCATTTAAAATATTTAAAGAATAATAATTAAGCTCACCAGTTATTGAATAAAATACCAAACGTATAGAATAACTAACTGTTAATCCTGTAGAATAAAAAAAAACAAAAAAACTAAATATATTAATATAAGAACATGTGACAATTTCCAAAATCAAATCCTTTGAATAAAATCCAACTAAAAAAGGTATTCCACATAAAGCTAAATTAGCTACATTTAAACATGAAGCTGTTAAAGGTATATAAAGTCTTAACCCTCCTATTAAACGAATATCTTGAGAATCATTTATATTATGAATAATTGCTCCAGCACATATAAATAATAAAGCCTTAAATAAAGCATGAGTTAATAAATGAAAAAAAGCTAGTTTTGGATAACTTGTTGATAAATTTCTTATTATTAGACCCAATTGTCTTAAAGTAGATAAAGCAATAATTTTTTTAAATCAAATTCAAAATTAGCTCCCAATCCTGATATAAATATTGTAAGTCCAGAAATTAACAATAATAAATGACACAATTCATTATCAAATAAAAGATTATTAAACCGAAGATCCTTATAATATTACTGGTCAACTATCAACTATTATTTATTTTTTATACTATTTAATAAATCCTTTAATTGTAAAATTATGAGATAATTTATTAAACTATTTAATGAGCTTGACATGAGCCTATGTTTTGAAAACATAATATAGATACATAAATTTTCTATTAACTTTTACTAATAATAATTAATAATATGAAAGATACAAATAAAATTTTAATACCAATAAAAAATATTAGATAATTTAATGAAAAAGGTAAAAAACATTTTCAAGCTAATCCTATTAACTTATCATAATGAAAACGAGGTAATGTTCCACGAACTCAAATAAATAAAAAAGAAATAAAAACCAATTTAATATAAAAATTTATTTTATTAATATTACACCCTATAAATAATACTGAAAATAGTATACTTATAAATAAAATTCTTGAATACTCAGCCAAAAAAATAAGAGCAACTCCTCCTCTTCTATATTCTACATTAAATCCAGATACTAATTCAGATTCTCCTTCAGCAAAATCAAAAGGAACAAAAACAAATTAAATTAAAGCCAAAGGAAATAATATAATAAAAAACCAAATATATTTTTGATAAATATAAAAATCAATTAAATTATATCTACTAATTAAAAAAACAAAAGATAATAAAATTAAAGCTAATCTAACTTCATAAGAAATAGTTTGAGCTACTGCACGAAGTCCTCCTAATAAAGAATAATTAGAATTAGATGATCAACCAGCAATTATAATTGTATAAACTCCCAAACTAGCACAACATAAAAAAAATAATAATAATCCTAAATTCAAAGAATAAATTTTTACAAATAAAGGAATGCAAGATCATAATAAAAGAGATAAAAATAAAAAAAAAAATGGAGAAAAATAATAAGAAATATAATTAGACATTAAAGGATAAGTTTGCTCCTTAGTAAATAATTTAATTGCATCACAAAAAGGCTGTGGAATACCAAAAATACCTACTTTATTAGGACCCTTTCGAACCTGAATATAACCTAAAACTTTACGCTCAAATAAAGTTAAAAAAGCAACTCCAACTAATACACAAATAATAATTATTAATATTCTAATAAATAATAATAATAATTCAGTTTTTATCAAGTACTATTTATAATAAAAATTATGTAAAAAAATTCTAAATTTATTGCACTAGTCTGCCAAAATAGTTACATAAATTAATTTTATTCTTTATAAAAAAAATAATTTTTCAAATAAATGGCCCTTTCGTACTAAAATATTGTAACGTAATTTCCTTAAATGATAATTGCTCCGGCCGAGCGGTAAGCGAAGGAGCAATTCTTCTCCAATATTTGGAGTGAAATGGAGAGTACAAAATCTTAGGTTACTCAAACTAGGATAGTCGTACTACTTGAGCTTTCGCTTTTATGAAATAGTCTACTTGAGTCAGTTCGAATTCCGTAGGCACTTTTTCGTCAAATAGGTCGATCTGAAAGCTCGCTTGGTTTTGCTGGGCAGTGTCGTTGACTTCTTCTGTGCCCTCGCTAAAAGTCCTTACTTGAACGAAAGTCGAAACTTGGCGAAGACTTTACGTAAACTCAACGAGTTGCGCTGAATGCGTCTATTGGTTTCGCCGGATAGTCAACCCTCAAAATAAAACCTACGGTCTGATTTACATTTTTTATTTATTGAGTGGTTGCCGGAAGGAAAATCGTAGAACTTTGGGTAATGACGCGGCTGAAAGGATTACCTTAAAAGTGGAGTAAGTCGGTTCGCGCAACTTAATTAGTGAAAGTGCCGCCGGTTTTGATAACACTAAGTGAGGTTAAACGGTTAATACGAGGAAGTTGGGTTCGGAGATTCTCTGCTTGATAATCTGTGAGATCGATGCAGGTTGTCTGTGGAGACTCCCCAGGAACACTTCCCTGATGTCTTCAGTTGAAGTCGAGTTCACTAGTTACCAGTGTAATTCGTGTTAATTCTTCTAAGTGATTGTCTTAAAACCTTGCTTAACATAGATCTACTGAGGTGGTGTTGAAACGCATGAGCTCGTACTGACAGTTTATCATGCGTGTAGGCATACAGGCATATAAAAGTATTTATGCGAGATTTCTGAGTTAATAAGGACTGCGGTCTTATGTTCTAGTGCAATTTCGATGGCAGGAACGTCGTTCTTAAATCTATCTCAATTTAATTTCTAAGCTAAGAACCTCATATCAGAATTCTATTTAATTTACAGGAACTCCCTACGATAATACTGAGTCTGAGGTAGTGGCAATTCTCCATCTCGACCTGATTTCAACTGTAGTGAAGTTAGATCAAAGACTAGTCAGTGCTACCAATCGTAACGAATGAAAAACGTCCAACTCTGGGACAGCCACGAGTTCAACTTCACAATCGCTCTCTCTGGTTTGGACTGTCACACGGGAAAGATCTAATAAAGTAAATTAAGGAATTTGGTCGTTTATCTTGTGATTTATTAATCCCTATAACAGTGGCGACGAGGAAAATTTATGGTAGCGAAAAAAGAAAAAGAAAAAAAAAACAATTTAAACCACGGAGAACAAGTTTTGGTAAAAATTTGAGGAAATTCTGTTTCAAACCGCATGTGTTTAGTGCTACTCTGAGTTCATGATCTAGTTAATGGCCGAAAGTGAAGAGCAAAATTTAGAGGGGTCTGTGAAATTAGAAGACGAAGTCGAATTTAAAACAAAAATCATGAATTTTTTCGGTTCAATAGAACATTTTGTACCAAGAGATAGTTTCGATGAATATATGGACAGAGTAGAAGAATTTTTCAAATGCAATGATGTGGGAGAAGCAAAAAAAAGTTCCGTTTTTATCACGCTTGTGGGGCCAGATGCGTATAAAACACTCAAAACCGTATTAGCTCCAGCATCACCAAGTACAAAATCATATAAAGAATTAGTCGAGGCATTGAAAAAAGTTTACGCGCCTCAAGTTTTAGTCATATCGGAGCGTTTTAAATTTTATCGTCGAAATCAAAAAGAAAATGAAACCATCATGGAGTACATCGTAATTTTGAAATTACTTTCCGCTGATTGCAATTTTGGCAACTTTTTAGATGAGGCACTGCGAGATAAGTTTATTTTTGGTCTACATAACTCAAAATGGCAAGAAAAATTACTCGATGAAAATGACTCAACGTTCGAACAAGTGTGTAAAAAAGCTCTTAATTTTGAAACAGTTTCTAAACAATCAGATAATATGAAACCCTCGCTAATAAATACCGTGTCTAGGCAGTCAAAACCAAAACAGAGAGCAAGTATAAGTCAGTCTAAAAATAATTATCAGTCACAGCCGCAGTCTAGTAGCAAAGGGCGCAGTAATTATCACAGTCAGTATCATAAACCAAATGCGGTAGATGTAGTAACAGCTCACATAAAAAAAATGTCCAGCATTAGAAGTCACTTGGTTTATCTGCAATTTAAAAGGCCACTTTGCAAAAATGTGTCGAAAAGCGCAACAACAAGGCATTCATTCTATTGGATTACGAGACGAGTCAAAAAACGGCAACGGCAGTCAAAGTAATAGCAGACAACATCCAGAGGAAGAATTCAATCACATCAATAGTTTGGGAGACGACACCAGGTTAATTGTTCAAGTACAAATTGAAAAAAAGTTAATTGACATGGAGGTAGATAGTGGAGCCTGCCAATCAATATTAAGTTATGAAGATTATGTTAAATATTTAAAAGATTTTTGGATAAGTAAATATGAAAATGTTTTACATGTTGTTACGGGTGAAAGAGTTTCAGTGATTGGATTTGTTCAGGTTAGAGTAAAGTGGCCGGATGATGGAGTGGGGGAAACAGTACTCAAATTGGTTATCGTGAAAACAAAGAAAAAATTTACACCTATTCTGGGAAGACCATGGCTAGACGCATTGACACCTAGGTGGAGATTTTCGATTATCAGCAATACAAGTATGTACAAGAACTCCTTAATTAGTCAATTAAAGTCAACTGAACTGGGATGCCATTTACATCTACTGTCAAGATGTGAATTGCTATTTAAGTTATCAGAAAAATTTACGTGTGCATTTTCCAATAATTTAGAAAAGCCTATTGAAGGTTTCAAAGCCGAAATTTATATGAACGAATCTTATGTTCCGGTATTTCACAAAAGTTATATAGTACCCTTTCAGTTGCGTCAAAAGGTCGAAAGTGAGCTTAATTGGTTGTGCAGTATAGGCATAATTTCTCCAGTCAAATATACGGAAACAGCAAGCCCAATTGTTGTCGTACCAAAGACAGATGATTCGATTAGGATTTGTATTGATTTTAAAAAAACAATAAATAAATACGTCAAAATGGAACATTATCCACTGCCAACATGTGAGGACCTTTTTGCAAATTTAAGCAATTCTAGATATTTCTGTGTTATCGATCTGTCCGGAGCGTATCAACAAGTTGCGGTTTCAGAAAATTCCAAAAAATATTTGGTGGTTAACACTCATAAAGGATTATATGCCTTTAATCGTTTGCCATTTGGGATAGCCAGTACCCCCTCCATTTTCCAAAGTATTATTGATCGAATACTTCAAGGGGTTAATCAAGTCTTCTGTTATCTTGATGATATTATTATAGGTGGGGAATCTTTAAGACAGTGCGAAAAAAACTTAATGGAAGTCTTATCAAGACTCGAAAAATATAGGGTAAGGGTAAATGTTAAAAAATGTATTTTTTTTTGCAGATCAAGTTGAATATTTAGGGCACGTAATCTCGTTTAATAAAATTAGCCCAAGTCCACAAAAGACGGCAGCAATCGTTAACGTGCCGTCACCTGCAAATATAACGCAGCTACAAGCTTTTTTAGGTCTGTTCAATTATTACGGGAAGTTTATCCCAAACCTGTCAACGGAAGTTAAAGATTTATATGCACTTTTACGTAAAGGAGCAAAATTTGAGTGGACTAAAGATTGCGAAAAAATATTTCAAAATAGTAAAAAATTGTTAATTGAAAATTCAGTTCTACAGTTATATGATCCAAATAAAATTATTACAATTTCAGCAGACGCATCACCCTATGGGTTGGGTGCAGTCATGGCCCACCTCATTAATGGGGTTGAACGGCCCATTTTATTCGCATCTCGTACATTATCTCCTGCAGAGAAAAATTATTCTCAATTGCATAGGGAAGCGCTGGCCATTATTTTTGCGGTAAATAAGTTCCATAAGTATATATATGGAAAAGAATTTATTATACACAGTGATCACCAGCCTTTACGAGAAATTTTTAACCCTAACAAAGCCACCCCTGCTCTTGCAGCAGCAAGGCTTCAACGCTGGGCTGTTATATTGTCGACTTACAAATATAAAATAATTTACAAGAAAAGTTCACTAATGGCCCATGCCGATGCCTTATCGCGACTACCTTTGTCCGATGAGGTAAGAGACAAGGAAGAGTATATAATTAATTCTTTTACTCTATCAAACGATTGCATGATTAGTTTAAAGAAAGTTCGAGAACACTCGACTCATGATTGTGTTCTTAATAATGTAATATTTTATGTTCAGAATGGCTGGCCATCTAAACAAGAAATTAAGAATCGTGATATTCTTACATTTTACGAAAAATTAAAGTCCTTGTCAACACAAGACGGGTGTTTATTTTATGGAAATAGATTAGTTATACCCGACAGTCTACATGAGGAAACTCTGAAGCTTATCCACTCAGATCATTTAGGTATAACAAAAATGAAAATGGTTGCTAGAAGTTATGTTTACTTTAAAAATTTGGATAAAAAAATCGAAGATTACGTCAAATCATGTATAACGTGTCAACAATTACAAAATTTCCCGAAGTCGGTCACAAAAAGTTGGCCTAAGAGTACATACATGTTTGAACGCATACATATAGATCTTTTTTATTTCGGTAAATTCACATTCCTCATTCTAGTAGATTCATATAGCAAGTGGGTAGATGTGTATAATCTAAAAAGAACAAACGCAGAGGCAATTATATTGAAATTAAAAATAAGTTTTTCTAATTTCGGTTTTCCTACAGAACTCTGCAGTGATAACGGTCCTCCGTTTTCTTCTGTTCAATTTGTTGAATTTTGTGAAAATAATGGCATTCTTGTATCTAAATCTCCACCATATCATCCGCAAAGCAATGGTCTTGCAAAAAGATTCGTAGGTGAAGTGAAACGAACACTAAAAAAATTCTTCCTCGACAAAAAATATGTAAAATTAAATATAGATGAACAAATCTTGCAATTTCTATGTACATATCGGAACAGTCCATCAACCGCCACTAACCACACACCCGCAGAAATGATATATAAAACAAAACCTAGATTGCCTCTAGATATACATAATCCGAAGGTATTCGATAATTGTGAACATAAGGCTAAGGCTAGGATTCATCAAACAAATAAAAAATCCATACTTAAGAGACAAAGTAATAACATAAGGTTGGAAGAAAACAAAGTACTCAAAAACGATAAAATCGTCAGTTTTAAAAAGGGGGAGAAAGTATTATATGTAAACCATTGGAAGGGCTATTGTAAGTGGACGCCCGCAGTGGTAACTAAGGTAACAAGTCCATGCTTATATGAAATATTGGTAAGGAATTCAAAAAGAATAGTTCAGTTCTCACAAATCCGTCATTCTAACTTAGAAGACCAATACCACCCAAGTATTACCAGAAATTTTATTAAAGATGAAAGTAGTAAGCAAATAGTTGAAAAGAATGAAATCAGCTCGCTCAAAGCAAAAATTGTATAAACCACACCCAAGGAAAATTTATCAGAAAATTAGGGCATCGCCTAGGTTAGCTATTAGGAAAATAAGTAAGTAGTTAGGATTAAATTTAAGTGTAACAAATGAAATGATTCAGGTAATGAAACAATATAGAATTGTGAATTATGTTATACCATAAGTAATTAGAGATCCCTTAGTATACGCATAAAATTGAAACTATACTGGAAATGAAAATCACATACACATGTACATATATGTAGTTTTGTAATTATGTTATTACTCATGAACGGAATAAGAAGCAATTATCTTGTATAAGCTAAGGCACATAGTTATAATGGTACATATGTGTATATTGTGAGGAGAGCGATTGTAAAGGGGGAGAAATGTAGTGAAGTTAGATCAAAGACTAGTCAGTGCTACCAATCGTAACGAATGAAAACGTCCAACTCTGGGACAGCCACGAGTTCAACTTCACAATCGCTCTCTCTGGTTTGGACTGTCACACGGGAAAGATCTAATAAAGTAAATTAAGGAATTTGGTCGTTTATCTTGTGATTTATTAATCCCTATAACATCAACAATAAGAGCTTTGTTCTTACACAACGCAGAGCCGCAGAGTTGGTTCTATGTATCTCAATCTGATTTCGATAATTGGAACTTCTGATCAAAATGTAACACAGTAGGGACAATTCGGTGTCTCGATGTAATTTTATTATTCGGAACTTTGTTCTCATACAACGTAGAGTAGCAGCAATAGCTCTGTAGCTCAATCTGATTGTAAGAAATAGAACTTCTTGTAAAGTATAGAACAGTGGTTCTAATTTGTATCGCAATTTGATCTCAATTAGAAGAACTTCTTACTAAGATGTAGAATAGTAGGGTTAATTTCGTAACTCAACTCTATCTCATTTATAGGAACTTTTTTTTTTTACGTAAAGGTAGAGTAATAGCGCGAATTTTCTATTCCAATTTGATTTCAATTATTAGAACATTTTACAAAGACGGAATAGCGCTACTTTACATTCCAATTTGATATCAATTATTAGGACTTTTTACGAAGTCGTAGAGTAATAGTGCTATTTTATATTTCAATTATTAGAACTTTTTACGAAGTCGTCGAGTAATAGTGCTATTTTATATTTCAATTTGATTTCAATTATTAGGACTTTTACGAAGTCGTAGACTGATAGTGCTATTTTATATTTCAATTTGATTTCAATTATTAGGACTTTTTACGAAGTCGTAGAGTAATAGTGCTATTTTATATTTCAATTTGATTTCAAATATTAGAAATAATTAAAATAGAATTACTTGTATTTCAATTTGATTTCAATTATTAGAAAGAATTAAAATAGAATTACTTAGCTTTTTTTTGTTGTTTTGTACAGCCCAAAAGAAGCGGGACTAGGGAAACAGTTTTGCAGCTTGCCCGTTCTTTAACGGATCCACAAGTTCCTGTAATTTTATTTAAAATCCTCGGTGTGGGATGAAATAATACCAAAAAAATTCACTTGCCGATGCTCTCGATTTTAATTATAATTTACTTACAATTTTTAGATTTAGTTTAAGAAATAAATTCCGATCTGCTTATTTTATCTACTCGTGGTTGACGTCATGACAATGTAATAATTTTTTGTTCCTCCAACGATCTTGCCCGGGCCTCCCTTTATGGATCCCGTTTCTCCGGCTGGGGAAATCTCTGGCTCAATTTTGTTGGGGCCGACTTCGCCGCATTTGGAGAAAGTGTCGCCATCTCTGGGACTTTTGGGTCCTCGCTCAGACGTGCTGCCATGCTTTCCCCATTACATCGGAGATGTGCAACTTCTATCTTCATTGCGGGGATCTAAATCCGAGATCTTGTAACACTGCCCCCTCCTGTGGACTCGAAGCTCCGACCGAGTGTATACCTGTAAGATAACAAGATCTATTACTGCATCGGGAATAATAATCTAATAATAAACGAAATCGATAAACTTATTTAATCCGGTCTCCCTTTCGTCTGTTTGGCAAGAGCTTCCTGTCTGAGCATGGTCCCATAATTGCGGTGAGAGGTTCGGGGGGAATCTCGCAGTTATCCGGGTGTGAACTTGCTGAAGAGAAGGTTAGTACTTTGCTCTATTGTTTCACAAATATACCCTATTTCCCTAAGTTCAACGTAACAAGCGGTATAACTAAGACCTTACTCTACCGGGATGTACAGAATCTGAGGACAGTCCTGTTTCACCGGCGGCCGTTCACAAAACGCAGATGTATGCTCAAGAATCTAGAGGAATTCCCCGGTGCCGAGCAAAGCAGGATTAATTGGACTTTGCTAAAGGGGCGCATTTTTGAATGAAACTAGGCTAGGGTCCGTATTTTTATATTTAATACCATGGTGGAAGCTATTTAAATTTAGAACAATTGAAGGAAAACCTATTCGCACGCCTGTAGCGATAGTGATTGTTTACATGTGAAGAGGTTAAGATTTCCAGCACCTTCCACTTCACACTATCCTAGGTCAAATGTAGAGAGTGTGAAGGTTCCTTAACCGTATCTCAATGACATCGTAAGGCTTTCAGTCGACTGACTACGTCGTCTTTTTTTTTTTTTTTTTTTTAAACAGCGCGAGTCTTCCGATACATACATCAGAAGTGTGGGCTTCTGTTGGTTGTAACTTGGATATCCTTTGTCAGAGATATCAATTTATTGACAGGTTTCGCCAATGTAGCTTCCGAATTTTCTGTTCGGCTAGCATTGTTGACTCAGCCAGTGTCTGTATAGCTCGTATCTTTTGATACATCCCCAGAAGTGTGGGCTTCTATTAGCTGCATCTTGGATATCGTTTGTCAGATATCAATTTGTTGACAGGTTTCCCCAACTGTTCGGCTAGCATTGTTGACTCAGCCAGTGTCTGTATAGCTCGAATCTTTTGATACATCCCCAGAAGTGTGGGCTTCTGTTAGCTGCATCTTGGATATCGTTTGTCAGATATCAATTTGTTGACAGGTTTCGCCAATGTAGCTTCCGAATTTTCTGTTCGGCTAGCATTGTTGACTCAGCCAGTGTCTGTATAGCTCGAATCTTTTGATACATCCCCAGAAGTGTGGGCTTCTGGTAGCAGTATCTTGGATATCGTTTGTCAGATATCAATTTGTACCATTATTTCAAGGAGAAATATGGGCGTCAGGTAACTTCCAGGGCGAAGTGTAAAGTGCTGCAGTGGGATGCGATAGTTTTTTTTTTTTTTTTTTTACAGTTTTATGAATAGAGGCGTACAATCTTTAGGGTTGTTTCAATTGTCACACATTTTTTTGTTTTTTTTTTATTGGGTATTTGAGCCGAAGCCTATGCGCGACGACTGCTGTTGTATCGAAATGGGTTTCACTATACCCTGTAAATTCTTTCCCTAACCTTTTCCGGGCTCGAAGTCACATTTTAAGAGTAGGTTTGACAATATTTGATTAGAATATTTTGTCCATGGCGCTATTTCAATAATCTCCCTCGGAGTATTGTTGTTAGCGACGCAGACAAGGATGTTGGTATCTGTTGGCCTATTTTCGCCCCGAAATTTAGCTACCCTATCGACATGTAATACCTTCCTTGTCTTACCACCGGGGAATTCTACTCTATACAGAACATCATTTAGTCAACACATTATTACACCAGGACCTTCCCAATCACGCTGAAGTTTCGGGCTTTTGCCTTTTCGCCGTTTTGGATTATATATCCATACCTGTTCGCCTTCTGAAAACTTAATAAGGTGTGCTCGAAAGTCATACTGATTTTTCATGTTAAATGAAGCCAAGTTGAGGTGCCTACGGGTTAGTTGGTGTATCGTTGTTAAGGCCTGTATCAATTTGTCGGCGTATTCTCCCTGATTTCGAAATGGAGACTCGATTAGCGGGCCATATTGGATGTCGAGTGGGAGCCTTAATTCCCTGCCAAAATTGAGCAACGGGGGTGTAAATTTGGTGCTATCGTGGACAGCTGAGCGGTAAGCCAGCAGTGCTAGAGGAAGGAATCGATCCCAATCTGTTTGGGTGTTACTTACAAACTTTGACAGATATTTCAGAAGTGTGCGATTAAAACGTTCTACCATTCCATCAGACTGAGCTGGAATGGCATACCGAATCGAGAGAGAACATTCTCGATTAAGCCATCAGCTATAGTCTCGGTCTTTTGATCTATAGTAGCAAAAGCCTCTGGCCATTTCGTGAGGTAGTCTACCACGATTACGACATATCTATTCCCTTTCTCAGTTTTAGGAAGTGGACCTAGAACGTCAATGGCGATTCTTTCGAATGGAGCCCCAACATTGAATACTTGGAGTTCTCCCCGTGTTTTTCGTAAGGGACCATATTTAGCATGACAAAGCTGACATTTCGCACACCATACTTCTACGTCATTTTGTAAAGTGGGCTAAAACCAACGTTCATTTATTTTCTCAGACGTCTTCCGGACGCCTAAATGTCCACCTTCTGGCTTATTATGGAAATCGTTGAGAATCTTTTGTACCAGGCTTGGAGGGGCTATCTTAACAAGAGTGTCATTGTCACCATATCGCATGAGATGCAAAACATCATCTACCATTCGCAGCGAGTCATACTTTGCACAAAAATTTCTTAAAAGTGGGCTTTCGGATAAGATCTGCTCGCGGGATAGTCTCTGCTTGTTCTTTAACCACGATTTTACTTTTCGAAGAACAGGATCCTGGTTTTGTACTACAGCTAAGTCAGTCATGACTTCGGCTGATACTAGGTCGACCCTTTGCTCTAATTCTCTCGACTCTTTCTGATCGCAGTGAGTGCATTCTTGGCAGGGATGCCTCGACAAAGCATCTGCGTTAAGGTGTCTGTGTCCAGCTCGATGTTCTATGACGAAGTCGTACTGCTGGAGTCTTTCAAGCCATCTCGCTAACTGACCATCAAGCTCCTTAAAATTTAGCAGCCAGCGAAGTGAAGCATGGTCGGTTCGGACACGGAATGGCCTTCCGAATAGGTATTGGTGGAAGTGGCAAGTGGCCCTTATCACTGCTAGAAGCTCTTTCCTAGTTACGCAATAGTTTCGTTCGGGCCTACTCAGCGTTTACTGTAATATTCTAGCACTTTCTCGTTGCCGTCCTGAATCTGGCTAAGCACTGCCCCGATCCCATCTTGACTTGTATTTGTATTAAGAATGAACTCGCCCTCTCCTTGAGGGAAGGCTAGAATAGGAGGGGAGATTAAACGCAATTTCAGCTGCTCGAAAGCATCCTGTTGTCTCTGTTCCCATTGAAACTTCCGCCTCTCCTCGGTCAATTCTGACAGAGGTTTGGCCAAAGTAGAGAAGTCATGAACAAATCTTCTGTAATAAGACGCTAAGCCTAAAAAACTGCGAACATCTTTTTTTTTGTTTTAGGGATTGGCCACGTTCTTATACTCTCTGTTTTGTCCCGCTCAGTCTGTAGCCCTCTTCCAGATACCACATGACCCAGGTATTTAACTTCCTTGCGAAGCAAGTGGCATTTTTTTGGACTTAATTTCAAATTAGACGTGCGAAGACGCTGGAAGACTTTTCGCAAGTTGTCCAGATGGATCTCGAGACTAGACCCGTGAACAATTATATCGTCTAGATATACAAGTGCTGTATCTGCACCTAGATCGCGAAAGACTCCATCCATCAGCCTCTCAAACGTAGCGGGGGCATTGCATAAACCGAAGGGCATGACATTAAATTCCACAATCCTCCACCAGTCGCGAATGCTGTCTTCTCCCTATCCTCGTCGCTCATCTCAACTTGCCAATACCCACTTTGCAAGTCGAGTGTGGAAAATCAATTGGATCCAGAGAAGGACGTGAGAGTATCATCGATTCTGGGCAAGCGGTAAGAGTCTTTCTTTCTTATATCATTTAAACGTCGATAGTCGACACAAAACCGAGTTGATCCATCCTTATTTCTTACAAGGACTACTGGAGAAGCCCAGGGACTGATGGACGGCCGGATGACTCCATTTTCTTCCATTTCCTTCACCAAACGGTCGCATTGACCCCCTTCGCAAGGGGTACCCTTCTAGGTGGTATTCTAAAAGGAGTGGCCTCACCAACATTGATACGGTGTTTGGTGATATTTGTCTGTCCGTTATCATTCGACCCGGTGGTGAAAATGTCACGGAAATCCTCCAAAACGACAATTAAACTTCTCTTTTCATCATTGGACAATCCTTCTTCCACACCGTTGAGAATGGAATTAAGAATATCGTGATCGGCATCACATGCTGAGGCATCTAAGTTGTCCAAAGTTGAAATAAGGATGGGTTCAAGTTGTCCAATGAATGTCTAACGAGAGACAAAAACATTACTTGTGATTAAGTTTACGAGTCGTATAGGGACTTGTCGCGAGGTAGGTTGGATGAGGACACGAGCCGCGCAAACGCCAAGAGGCAGCTTTGATTGAGGCCAGGGATCTAAGAGTAGACTGGGGCCGTCAGAGATCTCACCTTCTCTAATGAAAGGAATAATCGTTTCACTTCGCGCAGAGAGTACGATGTCTTCGGGGAGGCAGATTACAGTGACGCAAGAATTGGGCTTGTGTAGTTTGGCAGTCACCTGGCCAATCCGGAGATAACCCTTTTTAAAATCTAGTCGACACTGGTACAAATCAAGGAAATCTACTCCCAGTATTCATATAGGCTCTATGTTGGCTATGAGCACTGTGTGTTGTAAGCTATAATTTTCAATCATGATGTCCACCCTCATTTTTCCCAGCACATCGATGCAGTCTCCCGTCACGCTTCGAATAGTCACATGTGATTTTTCAAGCTCTGACATAGACGGATGGCTTAGAAATTCGGGGTGTATGATAGAAACAGTAGCTCCCGTATCTATAATAAAATGGCAATGTTTACGATTCAGCATTCCTTTCACTGTGAGGCTATTCTTCGTGGATCCTATCGCCGTCAAAGCAAATTCTACATTTTTGTGTGTGCTGTCATCAGATAGTTTCAAGATGGGAGCTGCCTTAGACTTTTGTTGTACTGAACCTGTAGTCAGCAGCTTTAGAGGGTCGTCAACTTTGCTACTCGATGTTGGGGCAGAAAAAATATTCATCGACTCATGCCCCTTGGGCCGATGTTGAGGGGTTTTCCGGATTCAATGGGGAAGAGATTTTAGACAAAGAGTCATAAAGGGGGGCAGGTTTTTCTATTGTACTTCCAACACGACCTGGGGTAGCTGGTATAGTAAAACGCGAATTACCTCTAAAATGTATCTTTTGGCGTGCACGACCCCGATTGTTGGAAGGTGCTTGTGCCAGATGAACTCTGAGATGCCTTGCAGCATTTGTTCCGGTAGCCAATTGCTGTGCGGCGTTGACGGCCTCATGCAAGGTCTTTGGACCTCGTACTCTTACCAAAATCCTCAGTTCGTCATCTCGAAGGCCCTCTAGAAAACTTAAGGCCGCCACTCTGTCAACCACCTCAGTCGGGCAGGAAGGGAAAGCAGCTGTGGCCAACCTTTGCAATTCCAGCGCAAAGTTTGCGAAACTCTCCCTTGCTCCTTGAGTTCTTCCACAGAATTGAACTTGGCTAGTATAGGAGTCTACTCCGAAACGTTGCTCTAATAACGTGATTAATTCTCCATACTGAATCCGATGTCCAGGGGGAAAAACGCTCAGTACAGAGAGAGCATTACCACGAAGCTGCGTAGCCATTGCATCAGCCTTCTCTTGCTCTGTCCAATTATTGTTGTGAGCAGCTATCTCAAATTGGACTCGGTAATCTGACGAGGATGCTGTCCCATCAAAAGAAGCGAGATTACAAATGAAATTTGAAGAATTAGAACTTCCGGGTATTCCATTCGAAGCGGTGTACACAGAAGCTTGATGTGAGTTGTTGTCATTGTAACCTGTAACTGACTGACAATTCGGATGCTGAGTTGTCTGTGAAGTAGGATGCTGAGCCGAGCTATGGTAAGGTCTCTGACCCGGGTTAAGACAAGACTCTTGTACTGTGCAGGGATTGGGCTGCTGACTACAGTAAATAGAATTGCTAACAGGAATGGCGTGCCCAATAGGAGGTGGTTCTGAATGATAACGAGAGCTAGAACAAGTGACTGGGTGGCTATTTACATACATGGTAGGGCTGTAGCTGTGCTGTATGCCGAGACTATTTGTGCTCTGTGGCAGATTGTTATCTGACTGACTGATTGGAGCAGAGAATCCCGTAGCCAGAGGCCCATCCATGGTAGTAGACAATGTTGGAACAGAGCTGTTAGTAGGCCTTGAACCGAAATTTGATTTTACTGTAGAAATACCCGATTGCATAGGGGCAGGAGTAACCGAGAAGACAAATGATGTCGTGGTTGATGTTATTCCATTCGTTGGGGAAGAAGTGGATGCCGGAAAAAAGAAATCATCAAATACGCGCTGAACAAACGCTGTCCCATTCAACGTTTTATCTAAGTCATCTACTTTAGTCGACAGCTTCGCTATCTGCTTGTTCAGATTTCAGTTCCTCTTTCAACTCGCTCACAATGCCTCTAACCAAGGACGTGGCTAGGGCCTTAATCTCATCCTTCAGTTCCTTTAATTGTTCGGAATCCATTTCACTTAACAAAACAACAAAAAAAAAACAAGAAGAGCAAACGAGAAAACCCCGATAGTTCAATTCAAGTTCTTATAATTACAAACAAATAAAAGAAAATGAAATAAAATCGGAATCCCACCAATTCAATTCAACTTCACCGGTTCAATTCAAATTCCAGCAGTTTTAATTGAAATTCATAGGAATGAATACTAACTACTAACTAAAAAAAATCCAAGAAAACTTATTCTACTAAATTCATCTGTGAATTAACAATTAAATTTTGAAATTTATAACTAGGAAATAAACAGACGCTTATTCTATAAATTTCGTTTGTTGGGAGAAAAGCACAAAAAAAAATGTTCGAGTATCCTTATCGTATTCGTATTACCAACAAGAATAACAAAAAAAGATGTACCCAAGTAATGGGAGAGAATATTTTTTGGAATATTACTAAGCACCCCACACCTGACACCAAATGTAACGTAATTTCCTTAAATGATAATTGCTCCGGCCGAGCGGTAAGCGAAGGAGCAATTCTTCTCCAATATTTGGAGTGAAATGGAGAGTACAAAATCTTAGGTTACTCAAACTAGGATAGTCGTACTACTTGAGCTTTCGCTTTTATGAAATAGTCTACTTGAGTCAGTTCGAATTCCGTAGGCACTTTTTCGTCTAATAGGTCGATCTGAAAGCTCGCTTAGTTTTGCTGGGCAATGTCGTTGACTTCTTCTGTGCCCTCGCTAAAAGCCCTTACTTGAACGAAACTCGAAACTGTGCGAAGAACTTTACGTAAACTCAACGAGTTGCGCTGACTGCGTCTATTGGTTTCGCCGGATAGTCAACTGTCAAAATAAAACCTACGGTCTGATTTACATTTTCTATTTATTGAGTGGTTGCCGGAAGGAAAATTGTAGAACTTTGGGTAATGATAACGCGGCTGAAAGGATTACCTTAAAAGTGGAGTAAGTCGGTTCGCGCAACTTAATTAGTGAAAGTGCCGGCGGTTTTGATAACACTAAGTGAGGTTAAAGGGTTAATACGAGGTAGTTGGGCTCGGGGATTCTCTGCCTGATAATCTGTGCGATCGATGCAGGTTGTCTGTGGAGACTCCCCAGGAACACTTCCCTGATGTCTTCAGTTGAAGTCGAGTTCACTAGTTACCAGTGTAATTCGTGTTAATTCTTCTAAGTGATTGTCTTAAAACCTTGCTTAACATAGATCTACTGAGGTTGTGTTGAAATGCATGAGCTCGTACTGACATTTTGTCGTGCGTGTAGGCATACAGGCATATAAAAGTATTTATGCGAGATTTCTGAGTTAATGAGGACTGCGGTCTTATGTTCTAGTGCAATTTCGATGGCAGGAACGTCGTTCTTAAATCTAAGCTAAGAACTTCATATCAGAATTCTATTTCATTTACAGGAACTCCCTACGATAATACTGAGGTAGTGGCACTTCTCCATCTCGACCTAATTTCAACAATAAGAGCTTTGTTCTTACACAACGCAGAGCCGCAGAGTTGGTTCTATGTATCTCAATCAGATTTCGATAATTGGAACTTCTGATCAAAATGTAACACAGTAGGGACAATTCGGTGTCTCGATGTAATTTTATTATTCGGAACTTTGTTCTCATACAACGTAGAGTAGCAGCAATAGCTCTGTAGCTCAATCTGATTGTAAGAAACAGAACTTCTTGTAAAGTATAGAACAGTGGTTCTAATTTGATATCGCAATTTGATCTCAATTAGAAGAACTTCTTACTAAGATGTAGAGTAGTAGGGTTAATTTCGTAACTCAACTCGATCTCATTTATAGGAACTTTTTTTTTTACGAAAAGGTAGAGTAATAGCGCGAATTTTCTATTCCAATGTGATTTCAATTATTAGAACATTTTACAAAGACGTAGAGTAATAGTGATATTTTACATTTCAATTTGATATCAATTATCAGGACTTTTTACGAAGTCGTAGAGTAATAGTGCTATTTTATATTTCAATTTGATTTTAATTATTAGAACTTTTTACGAAGTCGTAGAGTAATAGTGCTATTTTATATTTCAATTTGATTTCAATTATTAGAACTTTTTACGAAGTCGTCGAGTAATAGTGCTATTTTATATTTCAATTTGATTTCAATTATTAGGACTTTTACGAAGTCGTAGAGTAATAGTGCTACTTTATATATCAATTTGATTTCAATTATTAGGACTTTTTACGAAGTCGTAGAGTGATAGTGCTATTTTATATTTCAATTTGATTTCAATTATTAGGACTTTTTACGAAGTCGTAGAGTAATAGTGCTATTTTATATTTCAATTTGATTTCAATTATTAGAAAGAATTAAAATAGAATTACTTATATTTCAATTTAATTTCAATTATTAGAAAGAATTAAAATAGAATTACTTAGCTTTTCTTTGTTGTTTTGTACAGCCCAAAAGAAGCGGGACTTGGGAAACAGTTTTGCAGCTTGAGCGTTCTTTAACGGATCAACTAGTTCCTGTAATTTTGTTTAAAGTCCTCGGTGTGGGATGAAATAATACCAAAAAATCCACTTGCCGATGTTCTCGATTTTAATTATAATTCACTTACAATTTTTAGATTTAGTTTAAAAAATAAATTCAGATCTGCTTATTTTATCTACCCGTGGTTGACGTCTTGACAATGTAATAATTTTTTGTTCCTCCAACGATCTTGCCCGGGCCTCTCTTTATGGATCCCGATTCTCCGGCTGGGGAAATATCTGGCTCAATTTTGTTGGGGCCGATTTCGCCGCATTTGGGGGAAAGTGTCGCCATCTCTGGGACTTTTGGTTCCTCGCCCAGACGTGCTGCCATGCTTTCCCCATTACATCGGAGATGTGCAACTTCTATCTTCATTGCGGGGATCTAAATCCGAGATCTTGTAACAACATTTAATATTCTTTAAGATAGAAACCAACCTGGCTCACGCCGGTTTGAACTCAGCTCATGTAAGATATTAAAAGTCGAACAGACTTATTAACTGAGCTACTGCACCCAATTATATCTCTTAATCCAACATCGAGGTCGCAATCTTTCTTATTAATAAGAACTTTCAAAGAAAATTACGCTGTTATCCCTAAGGTAACTTAACTTATTAATCTTTAATAAAGGATCAAAATTAATTTATTTCATACATTAATGTAATAATAATTTTAAGAGTTTTTTTAATCTTAATATCACCCCAATAAAATAATAATAATTAATTATAATTTAAATAATTTATTTATTTATAATAATTCTACCACATTTATAAATTAAACAACAAAATAAATATACTAATTTTATCATTATTACCTAATTTTTTTTATTAAAATAAAAATCTTAATAACCTAAACTTAAAATTTAAAATAAATAATAAACTATATAAATAAATTATAATAAACTTACAATTAATTGCTATTATTAAACATACAATTTAAATATTATTAAATAAAATTTTTAATTATCTATTTTATAGCTTATCCCATAAAATATCACCCAAATAATAAAGTTAAAATAATTAATTATAATTAACTCATATAAAAAGATAAATTAAATTTATTTCTTAAGAAACTAGATACCTTTAAAAACGAATAACATTCCATTTCCAGCTAAAAATTATTAATAATTATTCAACATTAACTAAATTACTTAACAAAATCTTTTAAAATTGAGAAAAATAAATTAACTGTTAATTATTTAATAAATTACTATTTACAAATTTCTTTAATTTTAATAATAAATAATATAAATGTTAATAGAATAAAATAAATTCACGAAAAACTTTACATATAAAAAAAATTAATAACTAAATATTAAAGCCAAAATAAAATTATTAAATAAAATTTATAAATATTAACAATTTAATAAAAATAAATATAAAATTATTATATAAATAACTATCTAAAGTAATATATAAATTATTATTCATATTTAATATTTAATAACTAATTTATGTAAATACCTCCCCTGAATATTAAAATTAATTAATTGCCCCTTATAATTAATTATTTAATATTGTTACGTGCAATAGAAAGAGACAACTGGTGACATCTACTGGCAATGGAGAAGTAAACGACTTTAGGTTCGGAGAATTGATTATGGTATCTACAGGAAGGTTCAGGAATAGCATGAATAGAATGAATAGAACAGTCAAGAAGTTTCTGGAAAATAGAACACTCGAGAATAATCTTGAGAGTTTCTGGAAGTTCGGCAACAAGTGTCGGGAGTACAACAAAATGTCACGGAACAGCTTGATAACTTTAAAGCTGTTCTGGAAAGAATAAGGCATCGTCAGCCTCTAAATGTAGCAGCTGAAATATCTGGCGCAGGTAGAATGAAACCTCCAATATTTGATGGACAAAATTCATGGCATATCTTCAAGAGACAATTCGAGGCAGCTTCAGAGGTAAATGGATGGAATGATGAAGACAAAGCTATAGCTCTGGTGTTAGCACTTCGAGCTCCTGCTTCAGAACTCTTACAAACTGTACCAATTGAAAATCAACGTGATTACTCTTCATTAGTACAGGCGATAGAATTACGTTACGGAGATGAGCACATGCAGCAAGTATATCGCCTACAGTTGCGCAATAAGATTCAAAAGCATGGCGAATCACTACAACAATTGCAGGCTGATGTGGAAAGATTAGCGCATCTTTCATACTCCAGCGTAAATGCGGATTTCCTTAATGAAGTGGCTATGGAGGCATTTGTGAACGCTATTGCAGATCAAAATTTACAACAAGCGTTAAGGCTAGCGGGAAAGAAATCAACAGCAGAAGCACTAGCTTATGCATTAGCGTATGAATCTGCACGACAAGCTTCACGGAGTGCAGTACGAGTAAGAGAAATTTCAGTGGAAGAATGTACTTGTAACAGAGTGCTTTCATCACAGAGCCCGCCTTCACGTGGTGTCCTTCGATGCTGGAATTGTAATAGATCAGGGCACCTTCAAAGAGACTGCAGAAAACGTCGACGAGTGGAATCACCTGAAGAAGTGAAAGAAGAATGCCAAAGATGTCGAGCCAGGGAACAGGCTATTCGTGGAGAGACTAGATATCAAGCAGCGACTTGTCGCATCAGCTCTCTTGTTGATCAGTCGGAAAACTAGTAAAAACCAACTTTGTCGGGCAGAAGTTGGTTGGTGGAATCGACAGCCCCGAAGCCATCATTCAAGTAGGTCAGTTGCAGAGAAATAATAGCAGTCTTGTTATATATGGAAGTGTAGGAAAAAATGACTGCGCAGTCACTATCGATACTGGAGCTGCAAGATCAATTATTAGAACAGATCTTGTTAAGAACAAATGGCTTCATAATACCACCAAATATCTACTAAGAACAGCAACTGGAGCAGTAGCACGGGTGTTTGGAGAAATAACTTTAGATGTTCAACTAGGCGAACTACTATTTCCTCACACTTTTCACACAACATAAAAACAACTTACGTGACGTACTTCAAAGACTCAAAGATGCAAAATTGAAGCTCAGTGCGAGTAAATGTGCTCTATTCAAAGATGAAGTTAAATATTTAGGGCACATAGTTTCATCACAAGGAGTAAGAACCGATCCAGAGAAGATAGAAGCCGTCAAAAATTGGCCAGTTCCAAAGGACAAACATCAATTACGGAGCTTTCTTGGTTTAGCTACTTACTACAGGCGATTCGTGATATAGCAAGAAGCCTACATCAACTTACAGAAAAGGGAAGGCCGTTCATATGGTCGGATAAATGCAACGAAAGTTTTGAAAATTTGAAGCAACAGCTCTGTGAAGCTCCAGTACTTCACTATCCAAAGCTGGGAAAAACATTTATATTAGATACGGATGCCAGCAATGAAGGTATTGGTGCAGTGTTTTCGCAGGAGAAGAATGGTCAAGAAGTTCCAGTAGCTTACTATAGCAAAGTACTTTCAAAGTCAGAGAAAAATTATTGTGCTACAAGAAAAGAGCTACTTGCTATTGTAAGTTCAACAAAACATTTTCATAAATATCTCTACGGGCAGAAATTCATCCCTCGCACCGACCATGCAGCGCTTAAATGGCTTCTGCAGTTTAAGAACCCTGAGGGACAAGTGGCGAGATGGATAGAGCGACTCCAGTCTTATGATTTTGAGATCCAACACCGAAGAGGTCGTATCCATGGAAATGCAGACGCCCTTTCACGACGTCCATGCAAACTTGAATGCAAACATTGCGCCCGGGTGGAAGAAAAAGAAACAACAGCAACTATACAGTTGGTAACAGTGGAACCATCTACAGGTTGGGACAACGAGGACCTGAGAACAGCACAATGAGAAGATCCGGACATTTCACCTATTCTCGCTTGGAACGAAGATATGGAAAGACCAGACTGGATGGATATTTCGGAACGAAACGAGAAGCTGAAAAGTTACTGGGTTCAATGGAACTCTCTTCATGTTGAATGTGGTATATTAAAACGCAAATGGGAAGCACCTAACGGCGAATCATTCCGAATGCAGATAGTCGTGCCAGCATCACACGTCAAAGATGTTCTAGGAGAAATGCACGGTGGAACCTCTGGAGGACATTTGGGAGTGAACAAAACAATTTCCAAAATACGGGAAAGGTTTTATTGGCTACATATGCGAGAAGATGTGGAGGAGTGGTGCCGCAGATGCACTGTCTGCGCTGCTTGCAAAGGGCCGCAACACAGAAGCAGAGGTGAAATGCATAAGTATAATGTCGGAGCCCCCTTTGAAAGGATAGCTGCAGACATCGCTGGACCTTTTCCTGAAACGGATGGCGGTAACCGTTATATTTTAGTTGCCATTGACTATTTCAGTAAATGGCCTGAAGCTTATGCAATCCCTAATCAAGAGGCAGCCACGGTTGCGGAACAAATAATAACGAATTGGGTCAGTAGGTTTGGAGTGCCTCACGAACTTCATTCGGACCAAGGCCGGAACTTCGGATCGCGTACTTTCCAGGAGATGTGTAAAATGTTGGGAATAAGAAAAACTAGAACAACTCCTCTACATCCGCAATCTGATGGCATGGTAGAGCGCTTCAACAGAACATTGATCGAGAATCTAAAGAAAGTAGTTGACTATCATCAACGCGATTGGGATCGACACATTCCTATATTCCTAATGGCTTATAGATCAGCTAATCATAGTACTACCGGACAAACCCCAGCTAAAGTCATATTCGGAAGAGAGATGCGTTTACCTAGCGACATCAAGTTCGGTACCCCCAGAGGTGAACAAAAGTTACCAGAAGACTACGTATCGGAGCTCAAACAACAATTAGCTGATGTGCACGAGGCCATGAGGACGAAATTAGCAACAAATACTGATCGGATGAAGACCCGCTATGACCTACGTTCTAATTCCGCAGGATTTAATGAAGGTGATCTTGTTTGGCTCTACAATCCGAGACGACGAAAGGGACGTTCTCCAAAATTGCAACAACACTGGGAAGGACCGTATTCAGTAGTAACTAGAATTAATGACGTGGTATAAAGGATTCAGCGTGGCACAAGAAGTAAGCATAAAATTGTTCATTTGCACCGCTTGTGTCAATACTACGAGTATCAAGACCGTGGACCACCTGTTGTTCTGGACGAACAAATTTAAGAAGTAGGCAGTGTTACGTGCAATAGAAAGAGACAACTGGTGACATCTACTGGCAATGGAGAAGTAAACGACTTTAGGTTCGGAGAATTGATTATGGTATCTACAGGAAGGTTCAGGAATAGAATGAATAGAATGAATAGAACAGTCAAGAAGCTTCTGGAAAATAGGACACTGGAGAATAATCTTGAGAGTTTCTAGGGTATAAATATAACAGTTGTCATAGCCAGAATAAGAGTCTTGTCTTAGACGTTGCAGTGTTAACAAGCGAAAGTAATAAACGTGCGGAAGTGTTGTAATTAAATTGCGATAATTGAAAGTACAGTATTAGCGATAATTAAAGTGTAGTTGATTAATTGAAAGTTTATGAATTTTATATGATTAGAGTTAATAAAGAACTTGTATATTAATTATTAAATATTGTGTTTTAAATAACGAACCTAAAAGCCACGCTCGCAACAATATTACATTAAATAAAATTTATAATTATTAACAATTTATTATTATTAAATTTATTATATATATTTTTATAAATATAATTTATATAAATAATATATATGTATATATATATATATATATACAGGGTGTTTCCTCCATGGTGGTCCATAGAGCAGGAGGTAATATTACTCACCTAAACCGACAAAAAATCGTATGGGAGGGGGGGGGGGGGCATATCAACCGTTTCGGAGTTACAGGTTGATTAAGAAAAAAAGCTAGTTTTTCACAAATCACCCTGTATCGTAAAAACTACAGCGCGTATGGTCACAGTTAGGAGCTCATTGTATGCAGAACTCCATGGCCTTTCGAACGACTGCTCAATATTTTTTAAGATAGAAACCAACCTGGCTCACGCCGGTTTGAACTCAGATGATGTAAGATATTAAAAGTCGAACAGACTTATTAACTGAGCTACTGCACCCAATTATATCTCTTAATCCAACATCGAGGTCGCAATCTTTCTTATCAATAAGAACTTTCAAAGAAAATTATGCTGTTATCCCTAAGGTAACTTAATTTATTAATCTTTAATAAAGGATCAAAATTAATTTATTTCATACATTAATGTAATAATAATTTTAAGAGTTTTTTTAATCTTAATATCACCCCAATAAAATAATAATAATTAATTATAATTCAAATAATCTTAATAAATATAAATAATTTATTATAAAGATCTATAGGGTCTTCTCGTCTTTAAAATAAATTTTAGTTTTTAACTAAAAAATAAAATTCTATATAAAATTTTTTGAAACAGTTAATATTTGGTCCAACCATTCATTCCAGTTTTCAATTAAAAAACTAATGGCTATGCTACCTTTGCATAGTTAAAATACTGCGGCCTTTTATTATTAAATCAATGGACAGGCTAGACCTTAAATTAGATTCAAAAGGACATGTTTTTGTTAAGCAGGTGAACATTAATTTGCCGAATTATTTATAACAATTCTACCATATTTATAAATTAAACAACAATAGAAAAATAATAATTTTATCATTATTACCTAATTTTTAGTAATAACCTAAACTTAAAATTTAAAATAAATAATAAATAATATAAATAAATTATAATAAACTTACAATTAATTGCTATTATTAAACATACAATTTAAATATTATTCAATAACATTTTTAATTATCAGGGTGTTTCCTTCATGGTGGTCCATAGAGCAGGAGGTGATAGTACTCACCTAAACAGACAAAAAATCGTGTGGCAGGGGGGGGGGGGCATATCAACCGTTTCGGAGTTACAGGGTAATTAAGAAAAAAATCTAGTTTTTCACAAATCACCCTGTATCTTAAAAAGTACAGGGTGTATGGTCACAGTTAGGAGCTCATTGTATGCAGAACTCCATGGCCTTTCGAACGACTGCTCAATCAGACCCATAGCCCTCTCCCCTAAAGAATTATGGTTGTCTAAACTCAAAATTTCGGATTTTCTTACCTTTTTTTTAGCAAAAAGGTCGTTAACATAACTTTTTTTTATAAAAACTGTAAACTAGGGACTCTCCTCTTTAATGTGACCTATTACACCTTATGTGTTAACTGTAGCCGTTAAACAGTTATTAACTCATAACCTATTCAGGTCACACCGAAATTAGACGATATTTCGTAAAACGATGTGCTAAAGGAACAAATTTTCGTTGAGAAATGGTTTGAAAATAGGTTTTAGAATAGGTTTAGAGCTAATAACTCTTCAAGGGCTTTAGATAGCACATTGGGTATAATAGGTCATGTTAAAGAGGAGAGTCTACAGCTTACAGTTTTTATAAAAAAAAGTTATGTTAACGACCTTTTTGCAAAAATAATAGAAGTTAAAGTAAAAAAAAAACGTAAGAAAATCCGAAATTTTGAGTTTAGACAACGATAATTCTTGAGGGCTATGGGGCTGATTGAGCAGTCGTTCGAAAGGCGCTGGAGTCCTGCATACAATGAGCTCCGAACTGTGACCATACACCCTCTAGTTTTTAAGATACAGGGTGATTTGTGAAAAACTAGCTTTTTTTCTTAATCACCCTGTAACTCCGAAACGGTTGATATGCCCCCCCCCTTGCCATTTGATTTTTTGTTTGTTTAGGTGAGTACTATCATCTCCTGCTCTATGGACCAAAATGGAGGAAACACCCGTATATAAATTATTTATATATTATTTTTAATTATATAATAATTCAAAATAATATTAAAAATTTTCATATTTATATATATTAATATATTAAATTTAAATTATTTATATATATATATATATATAATATATTTAAGTTAATATTTATATATATATAAATAATTTTTATATATATGTGTATATATCTATATAATTTATATATATATATAATATATTTAAGTTAATATTTATATATATATAAATAATTTATATATATTTATATATTAAATATGAAAATTAATAAATAAAATAAATTTTTACTCATAATAATTAACTATATACATATATATATATTAATTTTAAAAACATAAATAAACTTTTTTAATTTACATGTTAATATTTAATGAATTGCCTGATAAAAGGATTACCTTGATAGGGTAAATTATATAATAAATATTATATTCATTATATTTTATAGAATTAAACTATATCTAAAAGTATCAAAATCTTTTGTGCATCATGATCGTAATGAGTTGTCGCAGCGAGTAGACGTATTTTTTCAGTGCTCCGTGAACAGTAGCTTTTTTTTCCGTTTTTATCAACTATCAGTTCTGTGTTTGTACTGCTACCGGCTTAGTGTGGTGACAAAGTTAACCTTATATCTTTGCTGATTTATTTGATAAGAAAAATCTCATATTAAATGGCGGGAAAACAGAATGGAAAAGCAGTTGGTTCGTTGCGAAAAAGAAATAACTCGGACAGCATAAGCCCTGCGGCTACTAGGAGCGGTACTTCACAGCTAAATATCGACAAGGGTCATTGTACGCCGCAAACTACGACTAATTCATACACCGAAAATTTTTTAAAAGAATTTGAGACTCGTCTGATGGACAAGTTGGAAAAGCGGCTGCAGGCCATGGAACTAAAACTGGACAAATTGGTAAATGCTGCAATTGATCCCGTCAAGGCCCATCTCGAAGCGTTGGAAGTTAAGTATATAGAACTAGAAAAGCATTACACTACAGTTTCAATTAAGAACGATGATCTTCTTCGCACTCAACGTCTATCAGATGCGGTTATCAGAGGCATTCCACACAAGAATGGCGAAGACCCCCTTAAAATTCTGCAAGCTATTTCTGCTAAGATTGGACACAATCTCTCACCTTATGCGAATGCCTATCGTCCGTTTTCTCCACTACATAATAAAATAAAGAATAAGAGTGATCGGCTGGTTCCTATTTTGGTGAAGTTCTCATGCATGAATGAACAACGTTTATTTCTTTCAACTTTCAAGAAATATGGAGGAGTTAAGCTCAAAGATATTGAAGGGTTCTCGTCAGAGGGATTAATATTTACGCATGAAAGTCTTACACCTAAAAACCAAATATTATTGCGTGCTGCTCAGCGAATGCGTAGTCAGGGTTCTTTGTACGCTGCTTACTCTCGTACCGGTTTTGTTTACATCAAGCATAATGAAAATGATAAATCTATTCGAATAACTGATCTCGACGACCTCTGCCCTAATAGAACATCTGTTGCTGTGATCGGAGTAAACTGAATTTGATCGATGAGGAATGTATCAATTTATTGCTTTTGAGTTTTTTGGATTTTTCTTTTGTTGCATTTCATTCTTCGTAAATTATTTAATTGAATTCTCTTACATGATAGATAATAACATCTTAGGTAATGTAATTTCACTTTTTTACTTTCTTTCGGCCTATTCCCTTCTAAACTTTAGTCATCCGTTAGCTTTAATTTTAATTCTAAGTTTGCTATATAAATATGTCGTGAGAATTATCTTCATTATAATCAATTTATTACAGCTTTTTAAATTTGAGAGGTGCTTCGCAAGATCTCTTTATATTTTCTTGCTCATTCTGTATTTCCACAGCTCCTTATTCATGATGCTCGTAGCCGGCGTTTTGTTTTTTATCTTCTATGAATGATTACGGTGGCTTGGACAAGATAAGAATTTTGTTGGAGATTTTTTGCAGACGTGCTGCTGGTCTAAATGTCTGTTTGCTAAATGCGAGGAGTGTAAAAAATAAAATCGACGAATTGAAAGAAATTTTTGTGCGATCTAATGTGGATGTAATTCTGGTCACTGAGTCTTGGTTAAAAGATCACATTCCTTCCAACCTTGTATCCATTGATGGGTACAATTTATTTCGTAATGATCGCAGCAACAGAACTGGAGGAGGTGTAGCGATATATGTAAAGAATAATTATAAGACTAAGATTATTGGCTCTTCATCCTTACAGGCGGTTGAATTCGTATCAGTAGAAGTTAACACGGGCGTTGGAAAATGTGTTCTCTCATCGGTATATTGCCCACCTACACTATTTAATATTGATGAATCTAGAGAATTTGAGACCATTATTTCTAGTTGGGTTCACAAATATAATCATGTAATAGTAGGAGGTGATTTCAACGTCAATATTTTACACCAAAGTTCAATTTCTGCCAACTTTCAGTCTATGGTACAGTCGCTTTGTCTGAATATGGTAAACTCACTACCAACATATATGAACACAACCAATCCCTCTCTGCTAGATCTCATCCTAACCTCCAATTTGGATCGCATTGGCTTTTACAACCAGATTAGTCCACCAAGTTTCCTTGACCATGATATCTTGTTTGTGACGTATGACATTCCGCTTTTGCCGGCTGAGCTCTCGACTTTTTCATACAGAGATTTTAAGAACATTGATATGCCGACTCTATTTGATGAATGCAGTCTCCTGAATTGGAGTACCATTTATACAAGCACAGCCGTCAACGCACAAGTCCAAATATTCAGCGAGTTTATTAAATACTTATTCGATCGTCATTTGCCCATTGTAAATAGGCGAATAAAGGTGTCCGGTTCTCCGTGGTTTACCCCTAATATATCTTCTTTAATTTCAGAAAGGGAATATTATTATCAACTTCACCGGCGTATTAAATCTCAGTATACAAAGCAATTGTTTAAGACAGCACGCAACCGAGTTACTCTAGCAGTAAGGAAGGCTAAGCAAAAATACTTCTCGAACAGATTAGATCCAAATCTTCCATCGAAGAAACTCTGGAGTAATCTCAGGATCGCTGGTTGTTATGGTAAATTAACGAACTGGAATTCCGATTTTGATCCTAACAAACTGAATGCTTTTTTCTCTCACCAAAGTGAGATTACTATTCCCGCAAATGTTCTTACTATTCTTAATACGTCTAATAACTCTGCGTCAACTCTATTTTCTTTCAAGACCGTAAATTCGTGTGATGTAATTAATGCTATTCGGTTGATCCATTCCGAATCAACTGGACCCGATGAAATTTCTCCCCGCTTTCTTAAAATCTTATTACCAGTAATTATTGACCATTTAACTTATGTTCTAAATTCGTGTTTAACTCGCTCTGTTTTCCCCTGCACTTGGAAAGTGGCTACAGTATTAGCCTTACCTAAAAAATCATCACCTGTTGATATGAATGATCTTCGGCCAATAAGCACTCTGCCTTTCCTTTCAAAAGTACTGGAAAGACTAATGTATTCCCAGATGCTAACATTTTTAGAGGACAATCGCTTTTTAACCAGATGGCAATCGGGATTTCGTCCTAAGCACAGCTGTGCTACAGCTCTATTGAAGGTGACAGATGCCTTGCGGGCAGCACTCGACAGGGGATTTATTAGTGTATTGGCTCTGCTTGATTTTTCCAAAGCTTTTGATAAAGTCAATCATAACATTCTTCTGCAGAAACTACTAACCTCTTTTGCGTTCTCCTCTTCCGCTGCTCGACTCATTCGTAGCTTCTTGATAGGCAGATCTCAACAAGTTAAGATTGGCGAATCCCTGTCAGGATTCTTGCCAGTAGCTTGCGGTGTTCCTCAGGGATCAATACTTGGCCCATTACTTTTCAGCATCTTTATAAATGATCTTCCTGATGTGGTTCATGATGTTGATATTCACATGTACGCCGATGATGTCCAGGTTTACCTCAGTAGACCGATCGGACTAGTAGAGGACTGCTTCTCACGTTTCAACAGTGATCTCCTCGAAATAAGCAAATGGGCGTCATTGAACCAACTAAGTCTGAATCCGATTAAATCACATTACTTGATTATACATAACAGCAAGCTATGCCCAAATGACTTTCCCAGTATTCTGCTTGACAATTCTCCTTTGACCTTAGTCAACTCTGCAATAAGTCTAGGAATAGCCATCAACTCTAATTTAAAATGCTGTGACCACATCAAATTTACTCTTCGTAAGATCTATGGCGGACTTAGACAATTGTGGCTTACTGCTGATATTTTGTCGAGGGATATGCGGTCGCGATTGGTAAAGAGCCTATTATTACCTTACTTCACATCGGGCAACATAATCTACCCAAAGCTAGATAGTGCTTGCTCCCACAAGCTTAATGTTGCTTATAATGATTGTATTCGATTTATTTTTGGGCTTAGGAGATTTGACCACATCTCTCCCTACAGTTCCCAACTGTTGGGTTGTTCACTTAAAGTATACTTGGAAATGAATTTGTTGTCTTTTTTATACAACCTGATCAAAACGAGAATTCCAAGCTATTTGATCGAATGCAATTTACAGAACTTACGTTCAGCTAGAAATGTCAATCTCCTGCTTCCTCGTTTTCGCACAGTTGTATATGAAGGTTCTTATTTTGTCCAGTCAATCCGTTTATGGAATAATTTACCAACTAACATACAGGGCGCTGGTTCCCTGCGCATGTTCAAGAGCTTACTCAAGGAGCATTTCTCGGTTTCACCCTCTTTACAATGATGTATGAGTGTATTTTCTCACGACAGTTTATTGGCAAACAATTTTGCATATTAATATTGATATTTAGTGTTTTTCTCTCTTTTTTTTTGTTTTTATGCTTTCATCCTTTTCTTTTGTAGATTTTTGGTTTTTATTTTTAGATGTTATATTATTTACGCTTTCATCCTTTTGTTTTATTTTTATTATTATTAATAATAATTTGTGCGTTAATTACCAATGAAAGTTTATTAATATATTTTTCAATTTATTCTATTTTGTCTTTTAATATAATTTTATTTTTCAAAATATTTAATTTATCGCAAATAAACCAAGTATTTTCATCATTCTTTAAATCAAAAATAATAAAATCCATTTTAATAATAAATATATTATCTTTAGGAGGACTCCCTCCATTTCTAGGATTGTTACCTAAATTAATATTAATTCAATCCCTAGTAATTAATAAGCAATTAATATTAATATTTATAATAACAGTATTAACTTTAATTACTTTATTTTTTTATTTACGAATATGTTATTCATCTTTTATATTAAATTACAATGAATTATATTGAAATATAAATTCAATATATAAAAATATTACTATTCTAATTTATATAATTACATATTGTATTTACATTTTTCGATTATTTTCTATTAGATTAATCTACTATATTTTATAACTGGAAAGTTTTAAGTTAATTTAAACTAATAACCTTCAAAGTTATAAATATAAGAATAATCTTTTAAGCTTTAGTATATTCTACTCCTTTAGAATTGCAGTCTAATATCATATACATTATGAATATAAAGCCAACTTTATTGATTAAAAAGAATAATTCTTATAAATAGATTTACAACCTATCGCCTAACTTTCAGCCATTTAATCACAACAGTGATTATTTTCAACTAACCATAAAGATATTGGTTCATGAGCAGGAATAGTAGGAACTTCAATAAGAATTTTAATTCGAACTGAACTAGGCCATCCTGGATCATTAATTGGAGATGATCAAATTTATAATGTAATTGTAACTGCACATGCATTTATTATAATTTTTTTTATAGTAATACCTATTATAATTGGAGGATTTGGAAATTGATTAGTTCCTTTAATATTAGGAGCTCCAGATATAGCATTTCCACGAATAAATAATATAACAGTTTATCCTCCTCTTTCATCCGGAATTGCCCATAGTGGGGCATCTGTTGATTTAGCAATTTTTTCACTACATTGAGCTGGAATTTCATCAATTTTAGGAGCATTAAATTTTATTACTACAATTATTAATATACGATTTACAGGAATTAAATTTGACCGTATACCTTTATTTGTTTGATCAGTAATAATTACTGCAATTTTACTTTTATTATCTTTACCAGTTTTAGCTGGAGCCATTACAATATTATTAACTGACCGTAACTTAAATACATCTTTTTTTGACCCTGCTGGAGGAGTTGATCCTATGTTATATCAACATTTATTTGGATTTTTTGGACATCCAGAAGTTTATATTTTAATTTTACCAGGATTTGGAATAATTTCCCATATTATTAGTCAAGAATCTGGTAAAAAAGAAACTTTTGGATCTTTAGGAATAATTTATGCTATATTAGCTATTGGTCTTCTAGGATTTATTGTTTGAGCTCATCATATATTTACAGTAGGAATAGATGTAGATACCCGAGCTTATTTTACTTCAGCTACAATAGTAATTGCTATTCCCAAAGGAATTAAAATTTTTAGTTGACTAGCAACACTTCATGGAAGTTCTCTATCTTATTCTCCAGCAATTTTATGAGCTCTAGGATTTGTGTTTCCATTTACAGTAGGAGGACTTACTGGAGTAGTTTTAGCTAATTCCTCAATTGTTATTATTTTACATGACACTTATTATGTTGTAGCTAATTTTCATTATGTATTATCAATAGGAGCTGTATTTGCTATTATAGGAGGATTTATCGACTGATATCCATTATTTACAGGATTAACTATAAATTACAAATGATTAAAAACTCAATTTTTTATTATATTTATTGGAGTAAATATTACATTTTTTTCTCAACATTTTTTAGGATTAGCCGGAATACCTCGACGATATTCTGACTATCCTGATGCATATACAACATGAAATATTATTTCAACAATCGGTTCAACAATTTCATTAATTGGAATTCTTTATTTTATATTTATTATCTGAGAAAGTATAGTATCAAAACGTAACATTATATATTCTATTCATCTAAATTCATCTATTGAATGATACCAAAATATTCCACCTTCAGAACATAGTTATTCAGAACTTCCTATTTTAAATAATTTCTAATGTGGCAGACTAGTGCAATGGATTTAAGCTTCATGTATAAAGTAATTAACTTTTATTAGAATAATTATTAATGTCAACATGAGCTAATTTAAGTTTACAAGATAGAGCTTCTCCTTTAATAGAACAATTAATTATTTTTCATGATCATACATTATTAATTTTAATTAAAATTACCATTATAGTAAGTTATATTATATCAACACTATTTTTTAATAAATATGTTAATCGATTATTATTACATGGACAAACTATTGAAATTATCTGAACGGTATTACCAGCTATTATTTTATTATTTATTGCTATACCTTCTTTACGATTATTATATTTATTAGATGAAATTAATGAACCAATAATTACTATTAAAGCTATTGGACACCAATGATATTGAAGTTATGAATATTCTGATTTTATAAATTTTGAATTTGATTCATATATAATTCCTAATGAATTAGATAATAGAATATTTCGAATTATTTTACCTATAAATTCACAAATTCGTATACTAGTGTCTGCTGCAGATGTAATTCATTCATGAACTATTCCAAGATTATGAGTAAAAGTAGATGGTACTCCAGGTCAATTAAATCAAACTAACTTCTTAATTAATCGACCTGGAGTATATTTTGGACAGTGTTCAGAAATTTGTGGAGCTAATCATAGATTTATACCTATCGTTGTAGAAAGTATTCCCATAAAATTCTTTATTAAATGAATTTATTCAATAAATAATTAATAATATTAGATGACTGAAAACAAGTAATAGTCTCTTAAACTATATTATAGTAAGATAGTGTTTACTTGTAATGAAAAATTTAGTTAAAATAATAATATTAGTTTGTCAAACTAAAGTTATCAATTTATTGATTATAAAGTTATCAATTTATTGATAATTTTTAATTCCACAAATAGCTCCAATTAATTGATTATCATTATTTATTATATTTTTTTTACCCTTTTATTATTTAGATGTATAAATTACTTTTCCTTTAATATTAATAAAAATAAAGAAAATAAATCAAAATTAATAACTAATAAATATTTTATAAATTGAAAATGATAACAAATTTATTTTCAGTATTTGATCCTTCATCAAGAATTTTTAATTTTTCATTAAATTGATTAAGAACTTTTATTGGAATTTTAATTATTCCTTCTATATACTGATTTATACCATCACGATATAATATTATATGAAATAATATAATAATAATATTACATAAAGAATTTAGAATCCTTATTGGACCAAAAAATATAAATGGAAGAACTTTAATACTTATTTCATTATTTTCAATAATTATATTTAATAATTTTATAGGACTATTTCCATATATTTTTACTAGTACAAGTCATTTAGTATTAACTCTTTCCTTATCATTACCTTTATGATTATCATTTATATTATATGGATGATTTAATCACACTCAACATATATTTGCACACTTAGTTCCTCAAGGAACTCCTAATTTGTTAATACCTTTTATAGTATGTATTGAAACAATTAGAAATATAATTCGTCCAGGAACTTTAGCAGTACGACTATCTGCTAATATAATTGCAGGACATTTATTATTAACATTACTAGGAAATACAGGATCTATATTAATTTATTCAATTACTGTATTAATTAATTTACAAATTTCTCTTTTATTATTAGAATCAGCTGTTGCTATTATTCAATCATATGTATTTGATGTATTAAGAACATTATACTCTAGAGAATTTAATTAATGTCAACACACTCAAATCAACCTTATCATCTAGTTGATTATAGTCCATGACCTTTAACAGGAGCTATTGGAGCCATAATTATTGTAAGGGGTTTAGTAAAATGATTTCATCAATATAATATTAACTTATTAATATTAGGAATTATTATTACTTTATGAACAATATATCAATGATGACGTGATATGTCACGTGAAGAAACTTACCAAGGATTACATACATATAATGTAACTACAGGGCTACGATGAGGAATAATTTTATTTATTATTTCAGAAATTTTTTCTTTATTTCATTTTTCTGAGCTTTTTTTCATATAAGATTATCCCCTAATATTGAACTAGGATCTATTTGACCCCCATTAGGATTAACTCCACTTAATCCATTCCAAATTCCATTACTTAATACACCTACCTTATTATCATCAGGAATTACTGTTACATGAGTTCATCATAGTTTAATAGAAAATAATCATTCACAATCTACTCAAGTTTTACAATTATATTAGGAATTTACTTCACTATATTACAAGCTTATGAATATATAGAAGCAACATTTACTATTGCTGATGCAGTTTATTGTTCAACTTTTTTTGTAGCAACTGGATTTCTTAGAATTCATGTACTAATTGGAACCACTTTTTTATTAATTTGCTTAATTCGACATATAAAATTTCATTTTTCTAAAATTCATCATTTTGGATTTGAAGCAGCTGCTTGATACTGACATTTTGTAGATATTGTATGATTATTCCTTTTTATTTCAATTTATTGATGAGGAAGATAAATTATTTATATAGTATATATGACTTCCAATCATAAGGATTATTTAATTATAATAATATAAATAATTTTATCTATTATATTAACAATATTAATAATTATATTAATTACAGTAATTATAATATTAATAGCATCTATATTATCAAAAAAAAACATTAATAGACCGAGAAAAAAATTCTCCATTTGAATGTGGATTTGACCCACATTCATCTGCACGATTACCTTTCTCTCTACGTTTTTTTTTTAATTACCATTCTATTTTTAATTTTTGATGTAGAAATTGCATTAATTTTACCTATAATTTTAACTTTAAACTTTTCTAATATATTATCATGAACAATTACAATAATAATTTTCTTATTTATTTTATTAAGTAATTGGTTTATACCACGAATGAAATCAAGGATCTTTAAATTGAACTATTTAATATTTTTGAAGAATTATAGTTAAGTATAACATTTGAATTGCATTCAAAAAGTAGTGAATTTCAATCTACTTTAGAATATGAAGTAACAATTACAATTATTTTCGACCTAATTTTAGGTATTAGTAATACCATTATTCTTTAATTGAAGCCAAAAAGAGGCATATCATTGTTAATGATATAAATGAAATTGATATTCCAATTAAAGAAGTATGAAGATCAAGAAAAAGCTGCTAACTTTTTAATTTAATTGTTAAATTCCATTTATACTTCTAATTTATATAAGTTAAATAAACTATTACATTTTCACTGTAAAAATAAATAAATTATTTTGTAAATTACTATTATTTATTATCTATTCAGAAATTTAATTAATTTCCCTAACATCTTCAATGTAATACTCTACATAAGCTATCTGAATAAATATTACTTAATTTAATATTAAATTTGACAAAATAATCAATAATAAAACAAAAATTAACAAATAAATTTTTAAATTATTATTTTGAATTAATTGATTAATTTTAGAATAACGTACTAACATATTATGAAGATTTTGCCCCCTAAATATTCTGATCATCCATGATCAGAATATTTAGTAAAATATAAACCTATATTTAAAGGAATAAATATAATTCCATAAGTTCTAATAAAAGGTATAAATCATATGGAAAATTTAATGATTTATTGAAAAAATATAAACCAACATTAGAAATTAAATACCCAATAATTCCTCCTAAAATACAAACTGCCAAAGTTAAAATTTTTAAATAATAAGGTAAACAAATTAAATAAGGAATTCTAAAAATTAATCAATTTAATAATCTTCCTCCTAAAATTCTTATAATTAATAAACCTATTATACCACGTAACATTACTCATCTTTCATCATTTAAAATATTTAAAGAATAATAACTAAGTTCACCAGTTATTGAATAAAATACCAAACGTATAGAATAACTAACTGTTAATCCTGTAAAAAAAAAATAATAAACAAACAACTAAACATAGTAATATAAGACCATATGACAATTTCCAAAATCAAATCCTTTGTATAAAATCCAGCTAAAAAAGGTATTCCACATAAAGCTAAATTAGCTATATTTAAACATGAAGCTGTTAAATGTATATAAAATCTTAACCCTCCTATTAAACGAATATCTTGAGAATCATTTATATTATGAATAATTGCTCCAGCACATATAAATAATAGAGCCTTAAATAAAGCATGAGTTAATAAATGAAAAAAAAGTTAGTTTTGGATATCCTATTGATAAAATTCTTATTATTAGACCCAATTGTCTTAAAGTAGATAAAGCAATAATTTTTTTTATATCAAATTAAAAATTAGCTCCCAATCCTGATATAAATATTATAAGTCCAGAAATTTATAATAATAAATGACCCAATTCATTATCAAATAAAAGATTATTAAACCGAATTAATAAATAAACTCCAGCAGTTACTAATGTAGATGAATGAACAAGAGCTGATACAGGAGTAGGAGCTGCTATTGCTGCAGGTAACCAAGAAGAAAAAGAAATTTGAGCACTCTTAGTTATAGCAGCTAATATTATTAATGAACCAATAATACATATTTCATAATCTCTTTTTATTAATTCCAAATAAAAAATATAATTTCAACTACCACAATTAATTATTCAGGCAATTGCTAATAAAAAAGCTACATAAGACTTTACATTTTGAAAATAAATAACTAATAAATAAGAAACTAATCTTAATCCAGAAAAAAATTTAAACGTATAAATTTCACTAATATACACTGTTGTAATAAGCACTCTCTCTACTAATTTCTGTGGACTTTGCCCTTTTCGAAAATTGACGTTGATACCGCAAACTAAACTCACAAATTTTAGGAATACATCGTATTTATATAAAATAAGAGAACATGTACCTACCTATATAATTACAAGAAAAAAGCACTCTTAAGGATATGTTATGGTCCAATATATGGAAGATTCTTCCGACAGCCAAGGGCATTCTAGCGAAATAATCTGCAATTTCTAAACAATAACCTGCTTGGTACTGTTCTGCAACTGTCAGTTATTTTGCTGATTAGCCCAACAGCTGGCTGCGATGAGCGCTTAGTGGACCAATCGGAAACTACGATAATAATTAACCTCGCGATTGTTTATAACTGAGCGACTCAGGTACTGCAATCGGTAGAACAAACGTCAGACACTGTTTGTCAAACAGATTCAACCGCTCAGCCATCTACTAATCTTCATTCTTATACTGCCCAGACTGTTTATTTATCCTGAAAAGTAAATGAGAAATTTTTTATTGATTGTTTGGAATTATGCTTTATTTTGAAAATGATTTTTGCAAGAAAGATGACTGCGTACACATTTACTACAGAAATAATGGGAAAAATTTTAGATGTAAAATAAGGAAACTCAATATTGCGTTATATATCATAAAAAGTATCAATCATGGCGTTTTTAGAGATCAAATTTCTACTACGACGTTTTGTGAAATGAGTATTTAATGATCCATGGAAAAGTAAAAGAATTCCTTGCTGCGGCATAGTATTACATATGACGATTATATCTAAGAAAGCATCGATTAAAACTATGTAAAAAGGAATTCTGATAAATAAATAATTAGTTTTTAAAATAGAGCAAAAAAACTACATAGGAAGGGCCACCTGAAATCAAGTCAGACACGAAGGGTTTTTGTGGCTTATTTTTGAAATTAGCTAGTTTAGGTGAGAAATATTTTATAGTTATATTCATTAGTCAAAATCGGCGACAACAATTTTTATAGCCTTTGCACTTTTTTCCTTAAAAATATTTTGTCCCACCGATTTTGACGATCCAAATTTCACATAGAAATATGGACTATAGACTTTGACGTGAAGTAAGACAATGAAAAGGTATGCAAAAGAATTTTCCGAATAGAAGCACCTGGTAAAAATTTGGATAAAAAAAACTGGAAATACATGGAACCTGACCATGCCGAACCGGTTTCCTTGAATTATCTCGAAAACCAGCGAGCTTTTCGTAAGGAAATTTCATAGGAATATTTCTCTTGTCATTGTGCGTCCAACGAGTGCTCATGTGCCTAAAACGACCCACGTTTTTGTGCGAAAATTTGACTAAAAGTGAAATGTGACCAATTTCGATGCGTTAGCACTCCTACCACGCGTAATATCGCTAGGATTATGCCTACAAATCCTCATCAAGATCCGTGACATTTCATGTTTTTCAAGACAAATTAAATTTACATATGTTGAAAGATGAAATTTTTCAAAATTTGCATGTAAACTACAAGAGAAATTGAAGAAAACTATTTGTATTGTGTAGGAAATTGAAAAATCTTTTTATATTTAATTTTTATAAGGAACATTTCTGCTGATCGCTATTCTTAAAGCAAACATACAAGATTTTATGTAATACCCGCCTCATTTATTTCGTTCACATAATTATTCAACAGCCATCAAAATTGTTGTCATGAGAAACTATACATTAACAGAGAGAACGATTAGGAGTCGAATCTTTCAGGTTAAACTGCCAAGTAGATGACAAACAAAGTAACCAAACCAAAAATATATGGGCGCTGCACTGAGCATTGAGTAATAATGGCAAACCGTGTGATATTCTCTAATGAATTCCAAACAAAGCATGGAGATCAAGCTTACTTTGCTGTGGAGTATACTTCTCCTGGCCAGGACCCAGCGCCATTATGAACATCCAAATGGATAAGTTTTAATGCAGAAATATCATAGAAAATAATAGATATGATTCCATAAGAAGATAGAATTTTTTAACAGAACCGAACTCCCAGTAATCCCTAAAAAATTGTGCCTAATGACAGCTTGAATAGAACCACAATGAAAAGATCGATTTGGCTGTGTATAATCATCGGATTTGAATCCAATTGAAAGTTTGTGGGGTCATACGAAATAGTTAAAATGTATTTAAAAAGAACATAGCTTATCCAACTAGACGCAGCTCTATGAAAAATCAAAATAGAGTGGTTGTAGATCCAAAAGGAAACCATGATCAAATCGATGCTCGAAAACGGTGGTGGGCAGATCTAAATTGAAGTTTGCTGCAGTCTCAGTGTTGCCCGTCATCTTGAAACAGGGTGTTTTTTTTTTAAGTTCTCGCTTCCCGGTTTAGAATAAAATATAAAGAACTGCTTTAACAAATAAAGTAAATACTATATGTATCTCTATTTTAATAAGAATTTTGTTGGACAGTGGTGGTCAACTCTCGTGCATAAAGAAGAACGTGGCTGAAAAACTAATTTTAACGATAGTAGACACAATGAAAATTCGAAATTTACCTTTTGGTTGCTCTGAAACTATCCCAATGATGTGTTGTGATCGAAGCATCCATGATGATGAAGTTGTGACAATAACAGCTGCTGTTGTTGTTGCAGAAATCTGTTTGGGTACGTTATCGGTACATAATATAAGTAAACCAGAAATTTCAAAATATGTTCTTGGAGATTCACGTCAATATGGGTCCCCTGAAGAAGGAATATCACTTCTAATTAGTTCCGATTTGTATTTAAATATTGTGTCGGGTGAATTCGAAAAGATAAAGGCTAGTCTAACAGCTGCGTAAACAAACTAAGCGTGATTAATACAAGATCCGGAAGCAGAGCAGTAAGACAACAGTATCTTTAATCCAGTTAATTTATCATTGTGTGAAGAGTAATTTTCGCTTTTGTGGCTGGATAGCTAAGCGCGATTAAGTAATTACCATGAAGGCGCATCTCAGAGATTTAACAATTTAGTACGAGAAGAAAAAAGCACTACGAAATTGTGCGTTGTATATGACGCTTCTGCCCATGATGCCGGATGCCGTTCTTTAAATGATCATTTGTATGCTGGACCCAACTTGCTACCAGAAATTTTAAGCGTCTTGCTAAGATTTCGGTAAGGAGGATTGTCAGTAGTTGTTCTATGTATGTTCTGGCCCACTTTTTTAAGCCTCCAGGATTTCGCCACAGATGGCGCCACCGTCGCTAGGTGGTTTGAGTCCATACTAATGTAGGTTTGTGTATTGCCTATATTGGTTTGTGTCGTGGATACACCATTGTGCTTCGGGTGCACCATTGTGTCTTGGATACACCATTGAGTCTCGACTGCGACCTAGCGCGATTAACCAGTACTACCGGGATATGTCTTTTGATCTTGACTGCACCCTAGCGGCATTAGCAGGTACTACCAGCATGTTTCGGTACTACGGTTTTCATAGATAGATATGTGGTGCACCTAAATGTAGGCTTTTTTATTATGATTTTTCTTGAGCGCCTAAATGTAGGCTTTTGCTTTTGAACTAATATTAGTAATAATTAAAGTTAACGATAGGAAATATTTGTTCATGCCAATGGATTCTAGATGGTTGGGGTGGGGATATTAGGGGGGACGAAATATTCATCAGAAATCATCTACGAGCTCTGGTTTTCGTGATATTAGCGATTTTACCTTTACAGATATAGTTAATATTATTAATAATTCAAGCTACCTATGATAGTTTTGTTCATGCCACTAGTGTTTTGTAATGTAGCTGCAATCGATAACTACAGCTATATTACGGCATTTAGGTGGACATTGTAGCGGTATGAAAAAAAGATAAGTGTGCTTATGTTTAATGCTGTATTTATTGAATAATTCTAATGCGAAACACTCCAATTTATAATTTCACTAATTTAATTCTGTTTATTAATTGCTCGATTGCATATGTAGTTATTATGCCGTATTTTGGCATGTATTTAACTAAATGCAATTTGTAGCCTTTTCTAGTTTTTACGCGTTATACTTTTATTTTTTAATTCACTTTGTGCTTATTTTAACTTAACTAATTTGTTTCGTTGCATATATCATTAAAATGCCGAAAGCTGGCATATATTTAATTTTTATGCAAGAAACTTACTAAATCTACGCACTAATTTAACACAATACTTATATTTAGTAAAAAAGAACCCAAAACTTCCTGTCATTTGCTAACACCCACTGCACACAAATTTTAAGCATGTAAAATATTGTACCTTCAATATGGCACGTTTTATTTTATGCTTAATTGCTGAAAAATGAAAAAATATTTATTATTTGATCTGATGCTATAAATTGCATGTAAGATCAATTTGATGAGCTGAGAAAAAAACTTGGTTGAAATTACACTGGTGATCGCTGTCGAAAAACTGAGAGAAATCTTAAGAATTGCCCCCTTTTTATAGGCTCTAAGCGGCCATTTTGACATACGTTCCACAAGAAAAATGCAAATTAAGCATATTTTTCGACTTTGCTTGACTTGTATACTTATGTCAAAATATCCAATTTCCTTCAACTAATTTATTTAAAATTATCCATGAATTTTCGTAATTTATTTTATTAAATATTTCTCATTTTTCTTGCATCTCGTTTTCGCATCTTTCTCTTTCCCACTTATTATGGGAATTAATTTTACCTTTTTTCGCGAATATTTAATTACCTGGTAACTTTCGCGGTTTTTAAGCATTACCAACAGGTAGCGCGTAGCCAACTTCGTATAATCAGCTTTTCACCGTGTCAAGTTGATAGTCGCGATCGCGATATTTTGTTGTGAAAGTGCCGTGTCGTTTGTGTCGCTTTTCTCTTCAAATTATGGATTAATTATCCAGGTAAGTGTATTTTATACTTTCTAAATGTTCCTTATTAATTATTTATGTGTTCCAGTATGAATAATTTGCGGAAAATATACAAATTCTGTTAAATTATTCATGTCGGAAAAGTGATTTTGAAATGTCAACAATGGTATAAATTGTTGATTTTTATTAATTATAATGTATGTGCGTGTTGCAAGTTTTTATGTTTTGCATATTTAAGCATATTTGCATGTCTTGCAAATGTTTATTATGCAGAGCATATGAATTTTGTAAAGAAATTACATTATTTACAATTTGCATGTTTTAGTTGTTGTACTGCCAAGAAATTGGCTTCTTAGCAGTTTTGCATGTAATTTGCTTGATCTTGTCGTTTTTTATATACTACTTTGTTTAATTAGTTACTTAAAAGTAATATTGATGTATACTTTTTATTTCAGACGTGTTCCTGACATGGAGGATGTACCTGCAGAGGTGACTGGAGGAATCCGGAAGAAATTGAGGGAAGTATGAAATATTTAGTAGATTTTTTTAATGTTTTTATTATTATTTCAGGTACTCCCCCCCGTTGAACAGTTTGTTCAACTAAAGTATTTTTTATTTTGCGTATACCCCTCTTATGGTGGTGATGGAAGGTCAACTTGCCATCCTTATTGACTCGTAGTCGAACCTGGTATTTCTCGGGTAGGTTAATGACCTTTTGCCGATTTCTTCGCTGTTGTATTGCCCTGACGTCAATGCGCTGCAAAACGTATCGAGGCAAATATATATCTTCGCGTTCTCGAGTTAGGAATCTTTGAAAGCTGTTATTTGCTCTCATTTCGAATTCCTTAATGGTTGTAGTCAGCAGAAGCTTTGTCAAAGCGGTAATGCGGCTGCCATTGACTACTGCTGTTTGTTGTGGATGTGGATCCGTGTAGGGAGTCGGGCCCACAAATGGTGGAGTTGTCACCCTGGTCGCTTGACTCGTCGTTGCTTGGCTTGTTGATGCTCTGCTCGTTGATGGTTCCGTGGTATCAATTTACGAGCCAATACTGGTCGAGGGATGCCGAACACATCGCACCCTGGGTCACGAAGCATCCTGCGTCCTGGACTTCCTGGTGGGCTAAACTGGATATCCTCTAAAATGTATAGCATATCCTCCTGCTCATATGTGGATGACATCTGACATAGTAGCTTGTTAGTATGATGTATCAAAATTATGATGACCCTCAGCCAACAATGTGATACTTTTGGACAGATACATGACGACACTAATAACAGGCAGTTAGTCTTATGCTAATGGTAGAGGACTAATTTTAGCGATTGGTCGTAAGAAACTACCATTTCGCGTTTTGACTCGTACTACCCGCACTAGCTCATCGGCACCTGGATGTATTTGCTCTATTATACCCATTGCCCAGGTAATGGGTGGCATGTTTTCGCTTTTAAGAAAGACAACATCTCCAACATGCATGTTCGGTTGCCTCGTGTACCAGTTGGGTCTGTTCTGTAATTGGTTAAGGTAGTCCTTTGAACACTTATCCCAAAATTGTTTATTCAATTGTTGAATGTACTGCCAATGGACAATACTACAGGTTCATTTGTATAATCATGCTCTGGAATCGCGTTTAGTGCTTGGCCAATTAAGAAATGTCCAGGTGTAAGGATAAATAAATCCCCTGGATCATTTCTAACATAGCATAGTGGCCTAGAGTTTAAACACGCTTCGACCTGAGCTAATAGGGTTGCATACTCTTCAAACGTACATTTGGAGAATTGTAGTGTTCTTCGAAGATGATATGTTACTGACTTTACGCCCGCTTCCCAGATTCCTCCGAAATGTGGAGGGGCTGGAGGGTTAAAGTGCCAGTTGATTTGCTTGGAGGACAAATATTTTGCTGCTTCTGAGACATGAATGGCTTGTCGTAAATCCTTTTCCAGAAGTGATTTTCCACCAATGGAGTTGGTGCCACAATCTGAATATATGTCAGTGCACAATCCTCTTCTAGCTACAAATCTCTTTAATGCTGCGAGGAATGCTTCAGATGTGAGATCTGACACCAATTCTAAATGTACAGCTTTTGTGGCCATACAAACAAAGATACAGAAGTATGCCTTTTGTAACTTGGCGTAACTTTGAGCTTCTTATCGTTACAGGTCCGGCATAATCAATTCCCACTTTAGTAAATGGCTTCGTTTCATTTACTCGCGGGGTTGGTAAATTTCCCATTAACTGGCTTCTAATCGTTGTGCGATATTTGAAACATGTAATTCACTTATGTAATCGACTGGTAATGCAACGTCTAGCATCTAATATCCAGTATCTATTTCGACTAGTACTGAGAACCAATGAGGGACCGCCATGTAGAGTTTCTACATGTAGTTTGTCGATTAAAATTAATGTGACATGATGATCACGTGGTAAGATGACTGGGTGTTTCCTTATGTATGGAATTGAAGCATTATCGAGTCTACCACCCACTCGTAACAAACCATTGTCGTCCATAAAAGGATTAAGTTTAATCAACTTGCTATTTTGCGACAACGGATTCTTGTTCAATATACTTTTGTACTCATCTGCGAACGCAGTTTGTTGTAACAGTTTAAATATTGTTAGTTCTGCCTGGCTCCATTCTAGCGAATCGATATACTGTGAGCGTTTATTATGAGGATGCCGACAATGGTGTATAAATCGTTGCATCATAGCTACTATACGAACGAGGCGAGTATATGATGAATATCGTAGAAGGAACTGGTTATCTACTTTTGCTAAAAGATTTATCACAATAGGTTCTTTAGCCTCTAGATTGGTTTGTTCCGAAATATCCTTAAATTTTGGCCATGCATCTTGTTCCGCCGATAGCCATGATGGGCCGTGCCACCATAGCTGATTATTTATTAAATCCGGAGCAGGCACTCCTCTTGAGGCCACATCCGCAGGAATATGATTCGTTGACACATGACGCCATTGCTCAAAGCGTACGATATCCTGAATCTCTACTACACGATTTGCAACGTACGCTTTCCAACGTGAGGGATGTTCCTTTATCCATTGCAGGACAATCGTGGAATCTGTCCAAGCAAAAACTGGAACCTGTTGTAAGCGCATGTCCTTCATTGTAGCTTGAAGCAGTCTTGCTAGTAATAGAGCTCCATTTAACTCCAAACGTGGTATGGTCGTTGGCTTTATGGGAGCTACCCTGGTTTTGGCAGTAAGCAAAGTAGTCGTAAACATGCCATTCTTATCTCCTACACGTAGATAGACTGCTGCAGCGAATGACTTTGTTGATGCATCACCGGAGCCATGTATTTGGATATGTGCATTTGATGAATAGTTAATCTATCTAAGAATTTGTAAGTTGTCGATAGACTTCAAATTATTTTTGAAGCCATCCCATTGATGTTCAATAGCTTCGGAAACCTTATTGTCCCATCCCGTGACCCACAATGATTGCATAAGCACCTTTGCTGTAATTACAACTGGTGCTAACCAACCGAAAGGATCGTACAGTGATGCAATATCTGACAAAATGGTTCGTTTGGTTACCTTGGCATGCGTTTTCCAAGGTTTGGTCAAGAACGAAAATTTATCTGATTTAGGATGCCAACGAATTCCTAACGTTTTTACAGATTCCGTGTCCGAAATCATCAACGTATCCTTGAATTCGCGCTGTTCTGGGGAAAGATGTTTCAACAAGTACGAATTGTTACTTGTCCATTTCCTCAGATTGAATCCTCCTGCTTTCAACATGCTAATTAGTTCATCTAATAGATCCTTCGCATCTTCTATGCTCTCAGCTCCAGTGAGTAGGTCGACCACATAGAAATCTGTGGCTGTGACCTTTGAAGCTGGCCATCTATGTTGTTCGTCACATGCTAGTTGTTGAAGCGTCTGAATGGCTAAGTATGGCGCAGAGGACGTTCCAAAGGTCACTGTATTCAGCTGAAAATCTTGGATCTCCTTGGTTTTAGGATGTCTCCAAATGATTCGCTGAAAGGTACTATGATCCGGATGCATGGTTATCATACGGTACGTCTTTTCAATGTCCGCGTTCATTGCAATCTTGTATTTACGCCAGTTAAGCAACGTAGCGAATAATTTAGGTTGTAAAACTGGTCCCTTTAATAGGAACTCATTGAGCGAGTTGCCATTTGACGTTTTCGCTGAAGCGTCAAATACTACTCTCACCTTGGTTGTCGTGCTTTCCTTGACAACTGCATGGTGAGGTATGTAGTAGTGTGGGTCGTTGTTGTTGAGTGGAGGTATTCCTTCCATGGGACCCAACTCGAGATATTCATCTAAACATCTCTCATATTCGGACATAAAAGTCTGATTTCTTTCAAATTGACGTTGTAATCCTTGAAAGCGTTTAATTGCTTGTGGTCTTGATTGCCCTAGGTCAGGCACTTCATCATTCACAAATGGTAATTTCACCTGGTAAGTACCATTGTGAAGACGTTGATGGGTGAGTTGATATCTCTGTTGACATTTTCTGTCTTCTGTGTTGAGAATCGGATTTGTGGGAAGCTCTTCTGTTTCCCAAAACATTTTAAGTTGTTCAGCTAAGTCATCAGTGGGGACGGTAAACGCTAATGTATTGTTTTCTACAACATTTGTTGTTGACCCTAGTAAAATCCAACCAAATATTGTCTTAATGGCTGTAGGGGTAGTACTAGATCCTTGTTTAATGCCGTTTAAGACTATCTGAGCATAAACTCTTGCTCCTAGTAAAGTATCTACCTTTCCAGGCTTCCAAAATGTGGGATCAGCTAGTGGCAGTTTATTGAGATGTAAACATTCCTTTTTAGAGATTATTCTGGAAGGTAAAGGATCTGTGTTCAATATTAGAAAATTTTCTTCTAATATTCTTGTAGACTTCGCTTTTCATGATCGAAGTGTAAGTGTGGTTTGTAATTGATACTGCAGTTGGGTCGCGACATGCTCCCAGTTTCCTGCAGGCTTCCTCTGTAATAAAGGATGATTGCGAACCACTATCTATGAGACATCTTAGAATATGTGAGTTCCCGCTTTTTGCTTGTGCCACTACTAACGCTGTTGATAGCAGGGCATTATGGTCCTCTCTAGTTACAAAGTTTTGACTAGTGTTTAAGTCGTCAGTGTTGTTCACTGAATGTAACCGTGGAGAGCGTTTGTGAATAGTATTGCTAGCTTGATTGACTTGACTTGAGTTCGAGCTAACGTTGTTAGTAGTTGGCCTATGCTCAGTTCCGACAGCTGCATGATTGGGTTTGTCCCTGTTTTGTTCTTCATGCAGGGTGCTATTATGCTTTTTGTTGCATCTTTAACAGCTATATTTGCTAGTGCAATTGTTGATATGATGCAAGACTAAACAATTGGTACAACGGCTTGATGCCTTGATTATTTGGTATCTGGATGGTATATCCATCCTACGATAGTTTGGGCATCTTTGTAACAAGTGACTTGCATTGCATGCTGGGCATTTGATGCCCTTTGTAATATGGTATGATTTGGTTGTATCAGGTGTGCAGCTTGATTTGGATTGTGTGGACTTAATTAAGCTATCTGCTAAAGACTCTAATATTCTTAAACGCGTACTTAAAACTGCTTAAATGACTTGAATGTTGGGAGTTCTTGTGTACCTCCCTGCATTTCTTCCCACAGTTTGAGGGTAATGAAGGGTAATTTCTGTACTAACAGATGTATTAGAAGTACATCCCACGATGTTGTATCAACTTCTAAACTTTGTAATTGTTGGATACATTCGTCTGATGTATCAATTATTGATTTGAGTCCTTTAGCAGACTCTGAATTTAGTTTGGCTTGGTTTACTAAGACTTTCAGTTGATGATTAACTAAAATTCTCTTGTTCTCATATCTAGCTTTCAACTTGTTCCATGCTGGCATGTAATCTTCATTTGTTACTGGGGTGTGCCGCAACAATTTCTCAACATCACCCACTAAACAAGATTTAGGATGATGCAGCTTTTGAACTGGTGTTAGCTTCGTATTGTCATGAACAAGAGAAATGAATAGATCATGAAATGATCGCCATAAATCGTAGTTGCCGTTATACTTGGGAAACTGAATGCACGGAAGGAACGATTCCTGCTGAACAACAGTTGTCAAATGAATTGGTACTTGTCCCGAGCTGGATGCTTCAGTAGCTGGGACGAATTGCCGCAATCCTTCTACTAATTCTCCCATATATTCGGAATATTTCAACTCTGTTGAGCTATGATTATCTTGGGCTAAATACTCATGTTGCCTTTCATCAGAACTTTCTAATAAAGCCTGATTTATTGCCATATCTGTATAACTATGTACTTCCCATAGTTTCTTCAACTCTGTCATTTTAGTCTCATAAAAGCCTTGTGTTCGTTTAACGAGGTTCGTGTTCTTTCCATTTTCGATTAACCTTTCAATTCGCGAACGCAATACGCTTTCCGTGAGGATTAGTTTATCTACTGAATCCATGTTGATTTATATCCTACTATTATAGTTAATTAACCGTGTGGGTTAAATGATGAAGGTAATCGAAGGAAGCAATTTAATGCCACGTGTGGGATAAATTGGAAATCTAGTCGAATAAGTAATTTGACGCCACGTGTGGGATAAATTTGAAAATTAGTCGAAATTAGTCGTACTTTGCTGTCGCGTATGAACAATTGTCGTGTAAAATATTTAAGTGATTTTCTGTCGCAATTTCTAATTAATTTAATCAACCAACTATTTATTAAGAGTTACTGACATGTAAGTTCAGCAATTAACTATTTATCATGATTTACTGACATGTAAGTTCAGCAATTATAACAGAAACTACGATAATTTATTCGAGCTGTCTCGTCTGGGCACCCTGAAGTTTTACGTCTGAGCACGTTTATAAATTAATTTTTGAAGTTTTTAATTAGAACTGCCACGTCTAATCACATTTATAAATTACTTTTCAAGTTTCATTACTAAAACTGCCACGTCTAAGCACAGTTATGACTTAATCTTCGATGATTTTTAACTCGAAAAAATAATTTTTAACGAAATATTTATCACTAAATTTATTGTTCTAGAATTATTCGCAATCACAACAGTAAACAGGCATACATTCCTGGATGGAACCACCAATAAATGCTTTGTAATGTAGCTGCAATCGATAACTACAGCTATATTACGGCATTTAGGTCGACAGTGTAGCGGTATGAAAAAAACATGTTTGCTTATGTTTAATGCTGTATTTATTGAATAATTCTAGTGCGAAACACTCCAATTTATAATTTCACTAATTTAATTCTGTTTATTAATTGCTCGATTGCATACGTAGTTATTATGCCGTACTTTGGCATGTATTTAACTAAATGCAATTTGTAGCCTTTTCTAGTTTTTACGCGTTATACACTTATTTTTTAATTCACTTTGTGCTTATTTTAACTTAACTAATTAACTAATTTGCTTCGTCGCATGTATCATTAAAATGCCGAAAGCTGGCGTATATTTAATTTTTATGCAAGAAACTTACTAAATCTAGCACTAATTTAACACAATACTTATCTTTAGAACAAAAAGAACCCTGTCTTTTGCCAACACCCACTGCACACAAATTTTAAGCATGTAAAATATTGTACCTTCAAAATGGCACGTTTTATTTTATGCTTAATTGCTGAAAATGAAAAAATATTTGTTATTTGATCTGATGCTATAAATTGCATGTAAGATCAATTTGATGAACTGAGAAAAAAAACTCGGTTGAAATTACACTGGTGATCGCTGTCGAAAAACTGAGAGAGATCTTAAGAATTGCCCCCTTTTTATAGGCTCTAAGCGGCCCTTTTGACATACGTTCCACAAGAAAAACGCAAATTAAGCATATTTTTCGACTTTGCTTGACTTGTATACTTATGACAAAATGTCCCAATTTCCTTCAACTAATTAATTTAAAATTATCCATGAATTTTCGTAATTTATTTTATTAAATATTTTAATTTTTCTGAAATTTATCAAGATGGCGGCTCCCTGCCATATTATGACAATTTCCACTGTGGAACGCAAATAGTTCTCATTTTTCTTGCATCTCGTTTTCGCATCTTTCTCTTTCCCACTTAATATGAGAATTAATTTTACTCTTTTCGCGAATATATCATTACCTGGTAACGGTTTCGCGGTTTTTAAGCATTACGAAATTTTCATCAGAAATCTTCTACGGGCGCTGGTTTTCAGATATTAGCGTATTAATAATTCAAGTTATTTTTGCTCATTGAAATGGATTCTTGGCGGTGTGGAGTGGGAGTTTTCATCAGAAATCCTCTACGGGCTCTGGTTTTCGAGATATTAGCGACATTTGTTCAAACAATTAGCTAATTGGCAAGTATATAATTAGTAATTGGCAATTAGCGGCTATAATTCAAGTTATTTTTGGTCATGGAAATGGTTTCTTGGCGGTGTGGGGTGGAAGTTTTCATCAGAAATCCTCTACGGGCTTTGGTCTTCGAGATATTAGCGATATCTGTTTGGGCGCAAACGCAATTTCTTGAGTAAGGTACCCTAGCGGCCTTAGCCGGAACTACCAGCATGCCATGGTTTTGCTGTTTTTCTTTTATTAGCGGGAGAGTTCTAAATATCGGCATGACGTCATCATGGTTTTGCTGCACCTAAATAAGTTTTCTTAGCAGGGAAGATGTAGATATCAGCATCATTCGAATTTCACAACATGACATCACCATGAACAGATTCTAGAAGATGTCGGTGAGGGTTCTGGGTGTCAAACATTAAATCTTGCGCCTAGGCTGTTTTTTTTCCTTCTATTAGCGGGGAAGTTGTAAATATCACGTATGACGTCATCATGGTTTTGTTGTTTTCAAATGCTGTAAGTGTTCTTAGCAGGGAAGCTGTAGATATCAGCAACATTCGAATTTCACAACATGAATTCACCTTGGCTTGATGTTTGTTGCGTATCCTTGGTACGTATAAGCTCGCTCAGGAGACGGGGTGGTTCGACAAAAGAACGAATAGCCTACACCTAGTCATGTAGTCTTTGGGCGCAACGTGATTTTTCTATCGCCGGATAAATCACGAAACCGTATGTCTAACACCAGTAAATTCCACCTGTAACTTCACTGTACCAAAACCAAAAAAATTAACAGGTAATACCTGTACCCATATAAAATGTATTACAAAAAACAAATATTATTACAATGTCGCTGAGAGATGCGGATACAACCTTAAAGATTCGGTATATACTAAACAAGAACAAAAGGGAATACCCTCATTACGTTATTATGCTAATCAACCACACACCACATATCGCAAATAAAAGGGTGTTTCCCCTTAGGAGGTCCATAGAGCGGGAGGTGATAGTACTCACCTAGACGAACCAAAAATTGTAAGGCAAGGGGGGGGGGGCATATCAACCGTTTAGGAGTTACAGGGTGATTCATAAAAAAAGCTAGGTTTTCACAAAACACCCTGTATCTTAAAAACTCTCCCCTCAGAAGTTATGAAGGTCTAAACTAAAAATTTCGGATTTTCTTTCCTTTTTTTTTAAATTGACCTCTATTATTTTTGCAAAAAGGTCATTAACATAACTTTTTTTTATAAAATCTGTAAACTGTCGAGCCTCATCTTCAATTTGACCTATTATACCCTATGTGCTATCTGTATCCGTTAAAGATTTATTAGCTCTTAACCTATTCAAGTCAATGTAGTAATTTATTGTCCTAGTATGTCAGAATTAGAAAATACTTAACATGAAATTAAAGAAGTGTGTTACAAAAACAATTTTTTTTACTATCAGAACCAGCTTAACATAAGCGCGCCGTAGTAACTCGTTTAATAAATAAACGGTTAATAATACATGCTTTTCAGTTTTCATCACTTAGTCGGTGTTAGTATATTAAACTAAAAATAAAGCAAACACCGGATGAAATGACATGCCATGCAACAAAAACAAGAAATTAAGTATTATTCTGACGTTTTAAGTACATGCTTAAAAACGTCAACGTCAAAATGTTCAGCCTTAATATTAACAGAAATGCACATGCGATTAATAGGTACATACATGTTAAAGTTAAACTATTATTAATAGGTTATACAGAATTTATTCTAATGAAGCAGATGTTCGAAATGTCCCCCGTTGTGTAATACGCAATTAAATGATCGTCTTTTCACTGCTTGTATTATGTTTATCGCAGCCATTCTCTCACGTATTCGTATTCCAGCCGCTGTAATTCGAGATAATAGTTCTTCTCGACTATTGAGTGGTCTCGAATAAACTTCCTCTTTCATCACTCCCCAAAGATAGAAGTCGAGAGGAGTTAGATCCGGCGATCTAGCAGGCCACAGTATTGGCCCATTTCTGCCAATCCACCGCTCAGGATATTTTTCACTCAACAGCTGTCTCACTCTATTGCTGGTATGCGCTGGTGCTCCGTCATGCTGGTAAAACATCGACTGTTTTACGTTAAGCGGAATATCCTCTAATAATTCTGGCAAAGAATTCTCCAGAAAGTCAGAATAAATTGTGGCATTCAGTATCTGTGGTAGAATGAATGGTCCAATTAATGTATTCCCGATGATTCCAGCCCAAACGTTCACGCTAAATCTTCGTTGAAAAGAGGTTTCCTTCCTTTGATGTGGGTTTTTCTTCCGCCCAGGTGTGAAGATTATGGAAGTTGGTGATTCCATCCCTGGTGAATTACGACTCGTCCGTCCACAATATCTTGCGACAAATCGGCTGTCCTCTAGATCACGTTCCATCATCCAAGAACAAAACTCTAGTCTTCGCTCTAAGTCTCCTTCTTGCAGTCCATGAACAGGAGTATGGTGGAATGGATGTAATCTTTCTCTCTGAATTACTGTCCAAACTCTCTTTGTAGATACTCCCAGATGCACTGCTATTCATCTGATACTTATGTTAGCGTCTTGCCTAACTACTCCTATGATTTGGTGATCAATGTGGGCAGATTATGATGATGATCCTGCTCGCGGATGTCTTCGCATCAGGGTTCCTTCCCTTAACCTTCGGAACGTACGGGAGAACACACGTCTATCTGGAACTTGTCTCCCTGGAAACCGTCTTTGGTATTCTCTTACAGCCGCTCTTTCATTCCCGTCAACGAAGCCGTACACGTAAACTATATCCGCATACTCTTGAATGCTAAATTCAGCCATTTTGGTGATTTTATATTGGTTTTTCTTACACTGATAACTTGTAGACAAATGTGAGTTATTTTTGTTTGTACGACCAATTTATATGAAGGAAAACTGTACCTACTGTTTCTTGCATTTATCCCGAGTTATGATTCAGAATAGTGAAAATAAGTTTAACAAAAGGACTAAATCAAAACCACTTTAATTGCTATTACAGATTTTTCCTTTAGAAAATAAGTAAGTTACATACCTCACCCCAAAATGTCATAACATTTTTATAACAGGTAATGATATTCTCGGTTCCTTACCTTACTACCGGTATAAATTCTTTATGAAGCAGAAGTCCTAATCTCTATATGTAAGCGCATTAAAAGGACCCGTTACTCAGGAAACAAATTATTACTGACCTGAATAGGTTTTTGTTGAATGGAATGTGGTTTATTTTTAGTTTAACATACTAACACCGACTAAGTGATGAAAACTGAAAAGCATGTATTGTTAACCGTTTATTTATTAAACGAGTTACTACAGCGCGCTTGTGTTAAGGTGGTTCTGATAGTTGTTTAAAGGCTCTTTTGCCTTTATCGATGCAATTGTTATTTGTTGGTTGAGTCAATGGTACTTGGACCTTGACTTTGATGCGAGAGTCGTTGGTGCTTGTACCAAGACTCTTCAGTGATTAAAGAATATTGGAGCTTGTTGGGTAGGGGGCAAATCAGAGCTTCGTGGTAGCTTGGATGTCGATGTACAATTAAAACAAAATCTCTCTATCAACTGGCACTTTATTTCTTATTCGAATTAAATTTATATATAAAAATTGCTGACTTAAATAATATTTTGTACATTGCAATTCTATTCTACGTACCTACTCTTTTACTCACACCCACGAATTCTGCTGTCGTTCACAGTACCGAGAAAATTTCATATTGATAAGCTTGACCATGCACAAGCTACATATCCAATTACTTACTCTGTACCTTCGACTTTTACCGCGACAATTCTATGTACAATGCACACGCTGCTTATCAGGCAAATTCTATGCACAAGCTGCATAGCATGTACACTCCATGCACAAGCTGCATATCATGTTTCAATTTATACCAGCAGAATTCGTGGGTGTCTGCATTTATTTAATTTTTATGAGAATTATTTCTTGCAAACTCGAACATCCTCCCCCGCGTTGGACGGTAGTCCAACTATGATGGTTATTTCAAAATCCCCGGCCGAACTTCGCCTTGGATGAGGGATTGGTTGTGGAAGGTCTGCAATGATCCGTCTGGGATGAGGTTTTGGTTTTGGGCATTCATCCGGGTTTCGGTACCACTTCCAGCTATTAGCTTTACACTTCCATGTCAGACATACAGCGATAGTGCCTGCTAACAACATCGCTATATATCCTACGGCATACTGATGAACATCATGTGCCTGGAGTCTATTGGGTAGCTCGCTGTTGGTGATTTGTTGATCGAGGCGTTGTTTGACTTCCTCCAGTTCTCGAAACTGAGCTTTGTGTGGTGATGCCTTGTGTATTACAGCCTCCAACTCCTCTGGTTTCACGATGTCTGTGATATTACTTATTGGAGTGTAGGACATCCTATTGACAGTTGGGTAGATATTGTGACCCTGAACCGTAACTTCGTTCTGTTTTATCATGCAATGCTCTTGTAGCTTTATAATACCCGATCCTTCCATTGTTGTTGTCGTGACGTTGGTACCACAAACGACCTTCACCAATGCCCTTTCCTTGATCGCAAATATCCATTGGTTTGGATTGTTTAGTTGGATCCACTGGGGCTCATCTCCGATGTCAACGATGCGGCATGATGACGCTGGTGATAATCCATTTATCAAATTTACCTCACAGGAGCTTTTACTTGACCCTCGATTGTAAATTCGATGAGTTTGTTTACATAAATGATGACCTTCATTGATGGAGATGCATGATTGTACTTCTGGTTCAGTGAGAGGGAAGTATTGATCCCGATGTAGGTTGATGATCAAAAACTTAGATGATGGCGTAATTCTGATGAAGGTACCATTGATGAGTACTGGTATCGGTATTATCCGAAACAGTTCAAAATCCTCTGGTGAAAGCAATGGCAGACTGAGCTTAAAGATAATGTGTCTTGCTGTGACTCGTGCTGCTGCCTTCAGTGAGTTGTATAAGCTGCGAACATCATCTGGTCTCACTGGGAGTCTTAATGACGGTGATAAGTGGTTTCTGATGGTGAACAATTCTTGTGTTAGTTGTTTGGGTGAGATCAATTGGGGACTAACTCGTCCGTTATGAGTGTCAGTAAGCGTATCTATGATAGCGAACTGAACTCTCTGGATATTTGACGCCACTAGAATTGTCTGTATGGACAGCGATGTAAACAGGAGGGTTAGTCTTTCTTGCTGAAGTTCCTCTGCAGTAAATTGAGTGAAGTTGGCAAGTTGGGCCAACTCTGATTCTATTTCTTTATACTGGCTGGTATACTGTTCGTGATTTTTCCTAATGATGTTCACAGTCGAATCAATAATTGTTGTTTGGTTTTTGATCAGATTAAGAAGGTGATTTTCATTTGACTTCACATCCTCAATCGTCTGAGACATCTTCTCAGCGTAATCAGCATCTAATACTCCAAACAATGCATTGGCCATGTTTCCGACAAAATTCACGGCTCTTCTCCTAGTTCGGCTTGTTTCGACATCCATTTGTGGCCTTAATAATTCGTTATTGCTGGACAGCTCTGCCTTTAGATGCTCCAGTTGTGTCACTATAGTTCTACATGATTTCTCTCTAGTGATTGAATTGCAGAGGTCATGTAACACACGACTTCCATTCAGCAGACCTTCGAACTCTCTCCAATAGGGTGTCATATTATAATAGACAATGAGGTTCCATTCATTAGAAATCACGCTCGCGGTGCCAAGGTTTTCAAAGTGGAGCCCTGGCTGAGACTTGAATGGCGTTATATGAACAGGTGATCCTATACTTAATGGTAGGCACAAACAAACCACTAGTAGCATGCTGATTGCGGACCCTGCTGACAATCGTGCCTTCTTTCTTGGAATTTTATTTGATTCCGTTAAACTAAACTGGTCTTGCCGTGTTGATGCCGAGTTTGAAATGGTTGAGTCTATTGTAGTACTGGTACTAGTTTTCCTTAGTGTTGATTCATCCGCCAAAGGTGTTTCCTCATTTAATATGGGAAGCGGTGCCAACCTATGTATAGGTCGACGCAGGACATTGTTTGCTACTCGGACATCAACCACCCGAGCGAAGCCGTCATCACCTTTGATGACGCTAATTATTCTTCCTAGTGGCCATTTAAGTGGAGGCAGGTTGTCCTCCTTAATGACGACCAACGTTCCTGTTTCGATATTTTGACTTGACGTCTTCCATTTAGTGCGTTGTTATAATTCATTCAGGTACTCTCTGGACCACCGCTTCCAAAATTCATTTTTCAGGTGGGCGACCAATTTCTATCTAGTAGGAAGATTGGCTTTTACTAGTTCTGATTTTGGATCAATTGTGCTGGTAAGCGGTTCCCCTATTAAGAAGTGTCCAGGAGTTAGTGCTTATAGATCATTGGGATCTGATGAGAGAGGCGTTATTGGCCTCGAGTTCAAAATTGCCTCGATTTCGACAACAACGGTTTCTAACTCCTCGTAAGTCAAGGATGCATTTCCAACTGTCCTTTTGAGTAGATGCTTAGCCGATTTAACGGCAGCCTCCCAGAGACCCCCAAAATGAGGGGCACGTGGAGGAATGAAATGAAAGTCGGTGCCCTTGGGTTCACATACTGCAGCAATTTTTGTCTTCGCCTTGTCGGAATATATGGTTTCCTTCAGCTCTTCTAGTTCATTTTTGGCGCCAATGAAATTCGTTGCGTTGTCGCAATAAATGTTTCGACAGTGGCCTCTCCTTGCCACGAATCGTTTAAGCGCTCCGAGAAATGCTTGTGTGGTCAAATCACTCACCACTTCCAGGTGAACTACCTTGGTGGCAAAGCAACAGAACACTGCAATGTAGGTTTTTTGTGGGCGTTTTCCTCTAACCTTATAATGTGTCCACACTGGCCCACAAAAGTCCACCCCAGCATTTGTGAATGGCCGTGAAGGTTGAACCCGGTGAGGAGGCAAATTGCCCATTACCTGTGACATCATTGTTGGTTTCGCTCTTGCACAGCGCACACAATTTTGAACGATGGATCTTGCTATCGTTTTGCCCTTTACTGGCCAAAACTGTTGTCTCGTGATTGCCAGGAGAGTCTGTGGACCAACGTGAAGATTTTCAACGTGAATTTTGGTCTAGATGTTTAAATCGCCTTAGTTGATTAATCTCCCTGTCAAAACACTCTGCCTGCATTACCTTAACAATCACTACAAGGGCTTCATTGAGTTCTTCGGCCATGAGTGATTGTGTGTTAGTTGTGCTTATCTTTTTGCTTCTCTGTTTCAATCGGCTTATGAAACGTGTTACATATGCTGTGATGCGGGTTAGTTTTTTGAAGGAATTATGGTGATTTATCTTGTGAATGAAGTGTGTGGAATCCTGCTGTGTGGTTATGGGCAGTGCAGTTTGTTTCTTTTCTAAATCACACTCAATATTCCTTGAATATGGTTGCGGCCATGATGATTCACTGCCGTATAAAAATAGAGGGCCATAAAACCACAAGTTACAAGATTTCAGCTTGTCCGGGTTTAATCCTCGGGTCAAAATATCAGCAGGATTTTCCTTGGAGCCGACATGACGCCAGTGTTCAGGATTGGATAGTTCCTGAATACTCGCCACTCGATTGGCCACAAATATATGGAATGATGAAGATGATGAATTCAACCATGCCAAGACAATTTCCGAGTCCGTCCAGTAATACATCGGCTCGTTTTTTAGATGTAAATCTCTTTTGACGCAAGTGGTGAGCTCAGCTGCTAGTTTAGCTGCACATAGTTCAAGTCGAGGTAAAGTAACTTGCTTAATTGGTGCCACCTTCGACTTGGCACAAAGCAGTCGTACTACGATCTGATTATTTTTGGTTAGAGATCTGACGTACACTGCAGCTCCGTAGGCCTTCTGGGAGGCATCAGCAAACGTGTGTATCTGCGTGGATTTTGATAATTCTTCAGGCAGTACATGTCTTGGAAATTTAATGTCGTTTAATGATTGTAGGTCATTACGAAACTTGACGCATTGTGTATGCATCTCCATCGGTATAGATGCGTCCCAATCTAATTTTAACGCCCATAGTAGTTGCAGGAATATCTTGGCAGTAACCACTACTGGAGACATGATTCCAAGTGGGTCAAATAGCCGTGGTATATCTGAACATGCTGTTCGTTTTGTGATTGCGTTCCTTTCAACCTTGGTGGTCTTGACACAAAATGAGTCTGAGGTTGGTAACCAAGTAAGACCCAAAATTTTTATTTGCTCCTCAGTTTCACTGCCAAATGTGAGCTGTGGTTCTATATCCTTTGGTTGAATACTTTTCAGTAGTCGTGGGTGGTTTGCACACCACTTTCGGAGCGTGAATCCTGCCTTAGCCAGTGACGCTATCAGTTGTGTTTGCATTTCACAAGCAGTAGACAGACTATCTGATCCTGTGATCACATCATCCACGTAGAAATCTCTAGCCAGTACCTCTGCTCCCAGTGGATATGAAGCGGCATGTTCTTGAGATAATCTTTGCAGACATTTTGTCGCCAAATACGGAGCGGAGGTTGTTCCGTACGTAACCATATTCAGTTGAAAGCATTTTAGAGGATGATTTGGGCTGGTTCTCCAAAAAATTAGTTGGAATTTTCGGTCGTCGTCATTGACCATTATTTGCCGATACATCTTCTCAATGTCGGCCGTGAAGACGAAGCGTGGTACTCGAAATCGGAGCAATATTGAGAATAGTTCGTCTTGTATTGTTGGTCCTGCCGCAAGTATGTCATTCAATGCGACATTTGAGGATGTTTTGCACGAGGCATCGAACACAACTCTCAATTTGGTTGTCGTGCTCTCTGGCTTGAGTAAACAATGGTGTGGAATGAAGTAATGTGGTGTTGTAATTGATTCAACATTCTTGCATGTGGCCTAGGTTTTGATATTCATTCATAAACCCAACATATTCGGAGCGGAGCTCACTATTCTTCATAAGTTTTCGCTCTATTGACAAGAACCTCCGCAATGCGATGTCCCTAGACTCACCTAGTTGTTGTGGATTTTCCGTGAATGGTAATTTGACAATAAAACGACCTGTATCACTTCTTTTGACACCTTGGTTAAAATGCTCTTCACATCGCTTTTCTGATGGTGTGAATGTTTTCCTTTCATCAGAAGCTTCCTCCAAGGTCCAAAACTTTTCTAGTTGTTGGTCCATTTCTTGGTCTCTGTTAAATACACAAGAGAGGCTTTGATTTTGTGGTATCTGGTCTATTTTACCAGCCAACACCCAGCCGAGCACAGTGTTCTGTAATGTTGGCAGTCCTTCTCCTAATCTTATCTGCCCAACCGATAAAAGCTGGTAGTAGAATTCCGCTCCGATCAGTAAGTCTACGTAGTCTGGCGTATTGAAATTAGGATCGGCCAGCTTGATATTGGATGGAATTTTCCACTTTGAAATATCAATTTCTCGGTTCGGCTGTGGTGCTAAGATTTGCTTGAGGATGAATGCTTCTAGTCTGGCAGAAAACCCACTTGTGCGTGATTGGATTAACACGCTTACTCGTTTATTTGCTTGTTGCTTCGATTGACCGATGCCTTGCACATGCATTAGGGCTGGAGTTCCCTTCAAACCTAGTTTCTTGATGATTCTTTCACTTATGAGATTCACCTGGGATCCGGAATCGAGAATCGCCCTACACATTATACCCTTTCCATCATGTGTAGTAAGATTTATTGCAACTGTGCTGAGCAATACATAGCCTTCCTGGTGATTAACCTTTTGCGTTGCTAGTGTCATGGATTGGCTTGTAGATTCAGCTAATTTGGGTTGCTTAGGTTGAGATGTCATTGCTTGTGATGAACCCGATTTTTCTTGTGGTGTGCCTTGTAGATGCACTAATGTATTATGCCTTTTGGAGCAATGAGTACATCCCCTTAATGTGCAGTTGGCTGCATAATGTCCGGCCCTCAGGCAGTTAATACACAAGTTGTTCTTCCGTAGCAATCTTAAGCGTTCAACAGGTGTATACTGCAGGAATTTACGACAGCTAAAAAGCTGATGGTTCTCCTTGCAAACTATACATGTCGGTTGAGGTGAGTTGGTGGATACAAATGAATTGACCCTATTGGGAACTTGGTTTAGTTTTCGCCGTGAGTCATCCGTTGGCTTGTCTTTCTGCCCCAGAGCTTCCAGGGACTGAAAGCGAGTTTCCAGAAAATTGAGGAATTTCTCTACTGATTGCAAGGCTCGAGGTTGTTCCAGCGACTGTTCATATAGATTATGTGTGGCTTTATATAATTTTCTCACTAAAATGTGTAATAATAGTGGGTCCCAATTAACTGTGGGAACACCCAGATTTTCTAGGCCCATAAGGGATTCCCTCGTTGAGTCGTGCAATGCTTTAATAGTTGACGCACCTTCTGAGGTAAGTTTGGGCTGCGATAGCAGTTTATCGATGAGCGCTGTCACCAACAATCTTTTATTATCATAACGAGACTTCAATGTATCCCAGGCAGACGTATAATTATCATCTGATAATGTAAAGTGTCGAATGAGCTTCTCGGCTTCTCCCTTCAAGTTGGTCTTTAAGTACCACATTTTCTGGCACTTGCTCATGTGCTGATTATGTATCATCTGTGTAAATAAATCGTAAAATTGGCTCCATTTCAAGTAGTCGCCGTCGAATGTGGGAATTGTAAGCTTTGGTAGCTTGAACGCCACACCACTACTTGACGCCTCATTGCTTCTTGTTGTGGTACACTGGGCCAATTTCTCAGAGAGCCGGATGATGGTAGATTGTATGCTGTCTTCGAATTGGAAATATTCCTCAGCGTTGTAGCCAACTTCTGACGGGTCATCTGCCATCTGCCATATTTCCATGTTAGAACTCTCTACCTGAGACCAGTATCGTTCAATGCTATTGATTTTACATTGATAATATTGCCTGGTTTGGAGCTGTTGATCTTCTGACTCTATACCTTGCAGAAGGTGGCGTAGCGATTGGATGCCAGCCTTCTGTTTCCGTATACATCTGGTTAAGCAATCTTCATTATTGGCTGAAGTGCTCATAGTTGTACTCATCTTGTCTTGTCTGGTTGTGTCTCCTGAGCCAATCATGAAATCTTGTTCTGTGGAATTGGCACTAGGTTTATCTTGGTTTTGCGATGGGGTACTTGGTTCTCCTGCGAGTGGTGCTGGAGGGATGGATTTGATTAATCCTAGTGTGTGATCGCGGCCTATTTGATAGACTGCCTTGACCCCAGCGAAGAATGCTTGGGTGAAGTATGCGTGAGCTGTCTGGTCAGCATGTTTGGTTTTAATGAGGGCATCTGTAGATGAAAACTGGCCCCATAGCTTATCTAGTTGGTTTAGTTTCTCCTGCAGATATGAAAGCGTCTTCTGGTCTGGTGAATCATCCTTGAGGCCTTTTACAAATTTTTGAATGGCCGCTCCGGTGGTCTTTTGGCGCTGCGTCAATTCTTCCATGATGGTTGCGGTTCCTTGTGGTAGGAGACCGTAATCAAGTGAAGCACTTGATCACATCGGGGTCACCAAAAATATTTAAAGGCTCTTTTGCCTTTATCGATGCGATTGTTATTTGTTGGTTGAGTCAATGGTACTTGGACCTTGACTTTGATGCGAGAGTCGTTGGTGCTTGTACCAAGACTCTTCAGTGATTAATGAATATTGGAGCTTGTTCTGATTGCCTTACCTTGGGTAGGGGGCAAATCAGAGCTTCGTGGTAGCTTGGATGTCGATGTACAATTAAAACAAAATCTCTCTATCAACTGGCACTTTATTTCTTATTCGAATTAAATTTATATATAAAAATTGCTGACTTAAATAATATTTTGTACATTGCAATTCTATTCTACGTACCTGCTCTTTTACTCACACCCACGAATTCTGCTGTCGTTCACAGTACCGAGAAAATTTCATATTGATAAGCTTGACCATGCACAAGCTACATATCCAATTACTTACTCTGTACCTTCGACTTTTACCGCGACAATTCTATGTACAATGCACACGCTGCTTATCAGGCAAATTTTATGCACAAGCTGCATAGCATGTACACTCCATGCACAAGCTGCATATCATGTTTCAATATATACCAGCAGAATTCGTGAGTGTCTGCATTTATTTAATTTTTATGAGAATTATTTCTTGCAAACTCGAACAATAGTAAAAAAAAAACTGTTTTTGTAACACACTTCTTTAATTTCATGTTAAGTATTTTCTAATTCTGACATACTAGGACAATAAATTACTACATTGACTTGAATAGGTTAAGAGATAATAACGCTTTAACGGATACAGATAGCACATAGGGTATAATAGGTCAAATTGAAGATGAGGCTCCACAGTTTACAGATTTTATAAAAAAAAGTTATGTTAACGACCTTTTTGCAAAAATAATAGAGGTCAAATTAAAAAAAAAAGGAAAGAAAATCCGAAATTTTTAGTTTAGACCTTCATAACTTCTGAGGGGAGAGGGGTACGGGGCTGGTTGAGCTGTCTGACCATACGCCCTGTAGTTTTTAAGATACAGGGTGTTTTGTGAAAACCTAGCTTTTTCTATGTATCACCCTGTAACTCCTAAACGGTTGATATTGCCCCCCCCCCCCTGCCATAAAATTTTTGGTTCGTCTAGGTGAGTACTATCACCTCCCGCTCTATGGACCTCCTAAGGGGAAACACCCTGTATACTCAAATACCGCAAATACAATAGGTATATATACATATATGCTAAAGAATTCCAAATATCGCAAATAAAACATATATATATTCAAAAATTTCAGAGATTTGTTTGTACGGTAAATGAAATACTCATCTTGAATTTATTGCTGTTAATCTTTTAATTGCTGCCCTTGTGTCCTATATACCAAACGGATCTTTTATCCGTCGGCAAATATAGTACCCGTTCGTCCAAAATCCCTCGTCCTGTTTCCTTTTCTTTCCTTTTATAATCTTTCGTTCATTTCTTCTTTTTATATCTTTCCTTTCTTTTCTCTTTATAAACTTTCCTTTCGGGTTTTCTTTTTTCCTCCGCACATTAAGCTTTTACTTCTATTATTTCTCCTTTACTCGAAATAGACTTTCTTAAAAAAAACAAATCACACTGGTGTTGTGATCCCAAAATCACAACCATATACATATTACTTTCTGTGCAATTTCCCTAAAATCAAATATTTTCATATTGTGGTCTTAAAATACCACACCATATGTCCTCAAATGCCTGAAATGCATAAAATCCTAAAATCACAAAATCTTATTCATATTACTTACCTCCCATGAACTTTCCTAAAACGCATAGATAAATATGCACAAATATGTACAATTGCATACCAGGCATATTCATAATTACTTACCCTAATAATTCTCTTAACAAGTTTTAAAATGCACAAAAATGTACAAATATTCCTTTTTCCATAAATTACTTAACGTAGCATAAATAGCCCACTTACGAAAATAAACAAAAATGCCTGCTCGACATTTTTGTATACACATAACTCATCGAGTTAATGTACTACATATTGCACATCGGTCAAAATTTCAAGTGCACGATCGAATTTCAAGGTCCAAGCAAAGAAATTAACAAAGGCAAATGTCTTGCCTGTTTCTTATCTTTCCGGTCTCTTTTTACCTTTTTGTCTGATTGGTCAGTTAAGCGAACCAATCATAAAAAGTATTATATACTTTTTGCTGACGCAAGGGCGTCAGCTATTTGGATGATAATAATATCCAACTGAAAAGAAGCCGAAGTTCAGGACCGACTTTGAGAACGATAGCACGGTCGAGAAGTCTTAATGCATTGATAACGAAATCTTAGTTGTGAATAATATTTTATTAGTAGAGTTTTTATTAGTGCAACTAATTCTGAAATCAGATAGATATATTTATCAGTGCAAACAATTGTGAAATCCAAAGTCATTTCAAAGTTTTAAATAAAATATTTTTTTATCCATTAATGAATGTTCTGAAATTCTTTAATTCCTATCCTGAACGTCCCCCTGTACTGCTCTTCTCCACAAAAGGAAAGCACGGCGGTAAGACGGGGTTACAACAAATGGTGGCAGCGGTGCTGATGTCTAAATAATAACACGAATCACAAATTGACTTCAAAAAGAAATAAATCAATTTTTTTTTTTATATTTGCTAATCCAGTTAAGCCATTCTATTTAAAAGAGCTATAGAAAGTGGAGAAATTTCGTCAAAGTGTACCGAGGAAGATTTAATTGAACAGTGTTGGATTGTGTGTGTTTATTAAATTGAAAGAAAAAATTTAAACAGAATAACTTTCCTTTTAAAAAAATAAAATAAATGTAAATATTTAATCCTTCATAACAACAAAATTATAAAAAACAAAAAAAAATCTTTTAATAAAATCAACAAAAAAAATCTTCTTTTAAACAATTCGTTTGTAACATAACGATTATAATGAAAATCAAAAATTAACAAAAAATAAAACTGGGTTTACTAGCTTCCCAATAATAATAAAAGAAAAACGAGAGAAAAGTTGTAATAAAATAAATAAAAAAAAAAAAAAGCTAAACAGTGAAAAAATTTTGTTGTCAGAGGTAATATTCCTGACTTGTTCTGGTGAGATCCAGTGGGGTGACGTGCCCACACCTAAGAAAGGAAGGAAGCTAAATCCAATAAGGAAGCAGAGTGAAGTTTCAACATTTAAATTGATGTCAAGAGGTAGATCCAAGTAAATAAAAACAAAATTTTTCTACAAAGGTACATATATCTTTATATATAATTGTTTTATTTTTACATATAAATTTTTTTTAACAAAAAAAAAGGGATATATATATAGAAAAAAAAATATTTTTGGAAATAAAAGGAAATTATAATATGGTATATAGATATATAGAGTGAACCAAAACAGATCTAAGTCTGCGTAAAACAAAAAAAAAGGAAGGAAAAGTGCATATAGCGTATGTAGTGAAAAATATATTAACCACAAATGTAGATGGTTCAAGAAAACCCATAAAATGCTATTGAAAAAAAAAAAATATATAAAAGGTTCACAAAAATAAATTTTAAAAATATGAGAATGTATTTCTCGGTTTGATATTTACTTGCACAATAATTTTTTTTTTTTGGATATATACAATAAACAAAAAAAAAACAGAAGAGGATGAAATAAAAAAAAATATATATATGTAATAAAATACAATTACAAAATTAAATAAATTTATTTTACAAATTCTTTTTGTGTTATGGTGCTGCTATATTGCAAACTCGCTGCTTGATTTTTGTGTTTTTTCCCCCCAAAGTCAATTAAACAAACTAGCTAATGACTAATGACTAGCACGACTTAGTCCATTTTTTTTCTTTTTTATACAACTTCTTGGGCGTGATAAATTTGTCTTAAAAATAATTTATTATCCGTTTTTCTTCATTCATTTGAAGCTTCTTATCTTTGATTATACTATTGTTATTACCAGACACACTGGTATCAATAGAGTTTTCCCATTTATAATTCTCTGATTAAATTTGCGTTTTACTTTACTGCGGTTTCCTTAATTGTGAATATTTTATGCATTGCATCCAATGATGAACTAGTGGAGACATCGGAAGATTCGCTATTTGAATTTTCTGAGCCAGAATTATTTAAAATACTCTGGATCAAAGAGAACTGGTTGTCTACTAATCATAGCAATTGTTTCTGCTTCACGATCGGAATAATTTTTTTTTTAAATCGTCTTCTGTTAAACGTCTTCCTACAAGTTTTGAATCATCTGACGTATTTTTCCCACCATATGAGGTTCTTTACTTTTCCCAGAACTATGCTTGACACAATTTGTACGGATTAGAGAGAAAATTTGAGACCCAAGTGTACTAATTAACATACTCAATTTGGTGATCTTACACATAATTTGTTTTTCTCTCTCTCCTTCTTAAATTGCACATATATACGACTACACCTTTACCTATTCTTTTATCTTGGTCTTGCCTTTAGACCGTCATCACCGATTCTCCTCGTTAAAGAAATTCTGATCACTAATTCAAAATTCTTACCAGAAAAAGGAAAGATATTGTGGACCTATTCGAGGAATTACCTTTTCATACAGAAATGGCTACCGAACTCAAAATAAGCCTTACAGATGCTTACAATATGATACCTGAGTTTGACGGTACTCCAGGTAATCTAAATAAGTTCATTGCGTGTGGAAACATACTATTTTCCTCCACGAAATCTGACTCTGAAACGAAACTCTTTCTTGACATAGTCAAAACTAGACTCCAGGGCTCCGCATTCGAGATAATTCAATACAAATCTATAAGCTCTTGGTCTGACCTCACAAAACAACTTGAGGAGCATTTTATGGAAGAAAAATCGAGAACGGCCAGTCAACATGAATTACTAACTGCTAAACAACACTATAAGGAAAGTGTTAAGGAATTTGGCGACCGAATTGGTCTCTTACTCAATGCCCTAAACTCCTCCACTTACTTAAGCGTAAACGAAAAAAGCGTTCGCGAGTATCTAGTTTCGGAGAATAATAAAATGGCTAAACAGGCATTCGAAGACGGATTAAAAAATCCTAACTTAAAACTTTTAGTTAAGGCTAAGGCTGAGTCCGAATTGAGAAAAGCCATTAGTTATGCTATAGAGCAATCTTCACGGCTGGAGCACAGCAATCCTGCTCAGCCAATTGCACCCAGGTATCCAAAACCCCCATTCTGTCAAAATTGCCGGAAAGAAGGACATATTACTGAGAATTGCTATCGGAATCTTCCGCGCTTCAATCCAAGACCTATAAAAAATGAGGTCAGGTACTTGGTATGCACATATTGCAGCAAACCAAATCATTCGTGGCGAGAATGTCGAAAAAGATTGGCCTTAGAAACGCAGCGACAGCAAGGCTACGCAAACCAAGCGAGCTACGTTAATAAACGCTATACGCAAACTCCCATCAGTAGGGACCAGAATAATAGAAATGAACCAATAAGGAACATGACCACATTTCAAAGGGAAAATAGCCATAATGTGCGCTACGCGCCTTCCACTAAGCCGTCCACATCCACGAAACACCCGAAAGCTTCTTCGGAAAACTTATATATCCGAGAAGAGGAAGTCGAAACCTCTTCCCGAATAAACTTCACAGTCGACAATCAAAATGCTTAAGTACTGAAAACAGCATAATCATATCGGTATCGCTCTGTAAATCTCAGGGTGAACCAAGTATCAAAATCGGTTTTGACCCAAATGGTAAAAAATATTCTACCTTTCTCATAGACACTGGCGCAGATATTAGCTTACTTAAACCTAACATCGAAGATACCCCTAGTAATATACCAAACAATCCTCAGTTGCAAGAATGTGTTATCTCTACCATAGCCGGCGAGTCAATAATTACTGGTGGGACATTAACAGGATCCCTAAAATTCTCTTCGGGAGAAGGGACACTGTGTATACAGCATCAATTCCACATGCTGTCAAACAGTGCCATGTTAATGTACGACGGTATAATTGGTAATGATTTCCTGAGAAAGTACAACTGTATTCTCAATTATAAAACTAATGAATTAGAAGTATACGTTAACGAGATTCACGTCCCTCCAGAATTTAAAACTTTCTTGGCAAGAAAAAGCAGGAAATGTACAAAGAATAAATCAGAAGAAGTTGCAGAAATGAATAATAAAGTGCAACAAAGCAAAGTTAATAAAGAAACTAAGAAGATAACTGAGGAAGAACAAACTAGGGAGAATCAACAAGAAGATAACGTAAAAGAACGCATTAAAAGCGGAAAAATTTTCAATTATGGGAACTCTGCAAAGAACGTAGATACAATACAAAAGGAAAACTCAATCTCATTAGGTAATAATACACCTACTAAAAGCTCTGAATACACATTAGAGTCAAGAAGTGAGACTATTATAGGGATACCTTTCAGCTATCCCAACGATATAGTAGTAAATAAGAGCGAAATTCTACCTGGTGTATATGTAGCTGGTAGTATAACTAGTCCAGAAAATAAAAGGGTAAAAATAATTATTCTAAATTCAAACGATGAAAAGGTTAAGCTGCGCTCAGAAGACATGAATTTACAATGGGAAAAATTACACAATTTTAACATAATCAATACAGATTCTTCAAAAAACCCTGTTAAAAATCGTTTGAGAAAATTAAAAGATAATCTTAAACTGGACCATTGTAACGATGAAGAAAAGAAATCCATCTCCGAAATATGTAGAGAATACAATGATCTTTTCTTCTTAGAAGGTGACCATCTTACATTTACTACAGGTATCTCTCATAATATAATAACTCCAAAGGACAAACCACCCTTGTTCACTAGACCATACAGGCTTCCTGAGGCTCACAGAAATGAAATCCATAAACAGGTGGATGAAATGCTTTCCGATGGTATTGTCAGACCCAGTTTCAGTCCATGGAACTCCCCGTTGCTATTAGTACCCAAAAGGGCAGATAGTGCTGGGAACAAGCAATGGAGAGTGGTAGTAGACTTCAGAAAGCTGAATGACATCACAATTGGAGACGCGTACCCTCTGCCGAATACATATAACTGACATTTTAGATCAGTTAGGAAAATTCAAGTATTTTAGTACTTTGGACCTTGCAAATGGGTTCCACCAGATATTAGTGGATGAGAACGATCGCAAGAAAACGGCATTTAGTACTCCATTTGGGCACTATGAATATAATAGAATGCCATTTGGTTTGAAAAATGCTCCTACGACGTTCCAACGTCTGATGAATAATGTTTTAATGGGTTTACAGGGTATTGACTGTTTCGTTTACATCGATGACGTCGTTATCTACGGATACGACCTACGGGACCATAATCAACGACTAATCAATGTACTCGAACGTTTACGTGAACATAACTTGAAACTTAAACCAGACAAGTGTCATTTCCTTAAGAGAGAGTTAATATATTTAGGATACATAATTTCGGAAAAAGGCATACAGCCTAATGCAGACAAAATACAAGTCGTAAAAACATTTCCTACTCCCAAAAAGGCCAAAGACGTTAAGTCATTTCTGGGTTTCGCTGGATATTATCGTCGGTTCATTTCTAATTTCGCGGGCATCACAAAGCCACTCACCAAACTATTGAAAAAGAACGCCGAGTTTACATGGGATGCTCACTGTGATGAAGCATTCAGAACCCTCAAGGAAAAACTGATTACCTCTCCTGCTCTATCTTATCCAGACTTTAATAACGAATTTCTCGTAACAACTGATGCGAGTGATTTTGCAATCGGCGCGGTACTATCTCAAGGTAACATAGGCGAAGATAAACCGATCTCCTATTCCAGTCGAACTCTTAATAGCGCCGAAACTCGATATAGTATCACTGAAAAGGAACTTTTGGCTATAATATTCCCGGTGAAGCAATTTCGTCCTTACATTTTTGGACGACAATTCACGATTATCACCGATCATCGACCATTACAATGGCTTCTAAATCTCAAAGATCCTACCTCCAGACTAGCAAGATGGAGAATTTTATTGGAAGAGTATGACTACAAGATAAAGTACAAGCCAGGGAAATATAATGCCAATGCCGATGCCTTAAGTAGAATAGAAACAAATAAAGAACACAACATCAAAAACATTTGGTTACCACAAGGAATCAAAGAAGGGAAATGCAAACAGTATCTGAAGAAGAACAAGTCAAGAACGTCGGAAGAAAATTGATTATTAAGGAAAATGTCACTCACGAGGAAAGATTAGAGTCAATCTTTACAGATAATAAATTAAAGCACAAAGCATTTATACTGCCCCTCATGGAATCACCTGAAGAAAGGTCTTTATCAAAGTTAATCGCCCAATATAAAAAACCCACTATAGGAAGTCTCGAAATTTTTACACCCATAGACCTTTTGACCACCTTCCTGATAACTACGGTACCATTCCCTTTTCGGAGTTCCTCAGAGAGAGAAATTACATTAAAATGTATCAAAAAGATTTATTCTGAATGCATCAATCTACAAATTAACGATTTAGGAATTTCATTGCCAAAATTCAATAATAATCACGACCACAGTCAACTTAGGGCAATCTTCACCCAAGTATTCGGTACTGCCAATATTAAGTTACACTTTTTTGCGAATTCTAAAATAACTCTGACCTCTGTGGACGATATCCAGACAGTTCTCCACGAATTTCATGACTCACCACTTGGTGGACATCAAGGAGTATCCAGAACACTCAAGCGCATTAAAACAAAATACTTCTGGCCATCTATGGCAAAAGACGTAAGAGAATATATTCGAAAATGTGAATCGTGCCAACGAAATAAACTACAAAATATACCCCCTATACCTGTGAAGCTGACCTCTACGAGTTCCCAACCATTTGAGCGAATTGCTCTCGACATACTTATTCACATTTCAAGACGACCTCACAAAATTTTCGGAGGCGTATTCCTTACCTAATGCGGAAGCTAAGACCATAGCAAGAGTTTTTGTAGAACAAATAATATGTCGTCATGGCCCCCCCGACTCAGTTTTAACCGATAGAGGTACAAACTTTTTGAGTCAATTATTTCAAGAGGTATGTAAATTGATGAAAATAAAAAAAAAATCAATACTACACCTTACCATCCTCAGACGAATGGCGCACTCGAACGTAGCCACAGAACTTTGGCAGAATATCTCAGACATTACACTAATAGAGATCCTCTTACATGGGATACATGGATCCCATACGCTCTATTCGTATACAATTCAACTCCCCACACCAGCACTGGGTACTCTCCTTATGAATTATTGTACGGTTATCCCATTAATTTAACTGTCATCAGACTGCCCGTGAATTTGTCATTTCAAAAAAGACCCAATCAAAAATGTACTATGACAAAGGTACTAAACCAAAAATTTTTAACGTGGGAGATAAAGTTCTCATTAAAAACCACACAAGGCAGAATAAACTCTCAGCCCTGTGAGAAGGCCCCTTTGAAGTCATACAAATTCCATCCGAGGAAAATACAGTAGTCAAAGTGCGTAAGAAGCTTAAAACCTTACACAACAACGACATAAAATGCTTTAATGATTGAATACATAACCATAACTGTATATAACAAAACTTCAATGTTTCTAACATATAAGTCTGTGAATGTAACTAACACATTGGCTCAGCATTAATCCTTATTCGCGGAACTACAAGTGTGCGTAAGAACGACACCTAATTCTACTTTCACTCCACTCATTTTAGATGATCACTCCAGCATACATCCCCACTTTATTTATGCTTAACACAGCATACGGCGATATGAAGGTAACACAACTTAACAACAGTCCGGGCATATACTTTGAACAGGTAGGAACAGTGGAACTCTACGCAGATGAATGGAAAGTGGTACTGTTCTACGACTTTTCCGGGTTAACCTTGGCCTTAAACCATACGAAGGTACACGTGCATGAAATAAACAACCTGTTCGCGCAACTAAAAGAGGACCCCAATTTTGTAACTATATGTAATAGCATAGTAGCGGAAATAAATCATCTTATGTCTGAAATAGAACAGAAATACAGCTTAGTAAAACATAATGACAATAGGTCCAAACGCGGTCTCTTTAATATTATTGGAGCGGCTAGCAAAACACTTTTCGGCACACTAAATGAAGAAGATGCGAAATTTTACGATCAACAATTGAGAAACTCCAATATAACGAAAATCACTTACTTTCATTGATCAAAAATCAAACTTTAATTATCGAGACCACTGCTAACATTTTTAATAAAAGCGAAGTAATAGTTAAAAAGAAAATTAATGCTCTTCAAACCAAATTTCAAAAAATAATAGACGGGTTGATAAGTCTCAAACACGATGAGAAGTTGTTTTTCGAGATGGAGTCATTAACCTCTCTCACCACACTCATCATAATACGTTACCAAAATATTATCAATGCTATACTAGACCTGATCACTGATGTCCGTCATGGTAAACCGCATCCTGCTATTATGTCACCACAACAACTAGAAAATATCCTAATCACCATTAGAAAAGAAATCTCATCAGACGTCCGGTTACCATCAAGTCTGAATAAAAATGACATTTGAAATATCTATAAAGTTGGAGCACCACAGTTCAAAATGAAAAAATAATTTACGAATTGAGAATACCACTTCCCTTTAAAGAGGATTACCAACTTTATAAAATTATTCCTTTACCAACTAGCCACAATAACAAGTTCATTTTCATCAAACCTAATATAAAATTTCTAATAATTGATTATAACAGAGAGCATTTTTCAGACCTTACCTTTGACGAATTGTTAAATTGTACAACACAAGAACATAATCAATTATTGTGCGGCCTAACCCATCCTCTATTCAATGTAGATTCAAATAATCCACAATGCGAAGTACAGTTATTGAGACGCGAGAGTCCATTACCTTCAACTTGCGCAGTGCATCGAACCAATCTCTCTACTGTATGGATACAGCTGTCTCGAGCAAACACTTGGCTATACTCTTCCCTAAATATTATTCCCGTGGACGAAATATGTTCCAATCAAATCACACACCACACTCTATCAAATACAGGAATAGTGGAAATCCCCAATAAATGTTACTTGAGAACGAAAGATCTCACTTTGCGAGGTTACAACGTAAGAACTTCTCAATTGCAAGGATACTATTTACCTCCCTTAAATATTTCAAACTTCGTATCTGCCCTCAATGAAACTAATTCGGACATTTCTTCAAAGGTAGCAGTGATTAAATACACGAATGATAATGATCTCATACTTCTTTCAAAACAAATTGATAGCCAAAAAACAGCAGAAAGTATAGATCTCAAGAGCCTAGATGAACATGACATTCACCATTATTCACTCATATATGTTCTATTATTATTGGTTACTATTGTCAAAATCTACAAAGCTTTAAACACATTCCGTGCAAGACTCATAAGAAAGAATCAGGGAGCGTCTACACCCGTAACGGATAATCAAGCAACACCTAACACAAATGAAAATGATATGCCTAGAGTAGTTTTCACTTGCACATAAAATTAAAAAAAAAAAAAAAAAAAAACTAGTTAAAAAAACTAGATATTAATCATAAACAATTTTTTTTTATATATAGAAAACAAAATTAATAAGTAATAAAACAGATATCATATAGCATTATATACAAAAAAAAACAGGAAAAAAATGATATGTATACATTTTAACTGAACAAAAAAAAAAACAAAATGATGAAATTTTTTTCTATATAATAAAAACTATTTTCTTGTTGCTATTTACAAAAACGTTCTACTAGATAATAAAAATAAATAGGAAATAATGAATATAATCAGTAATGAAACAAAAATAAAAAAAAAATTATAAAAAAATATATATATAATAAATATATACTATAATCCTTTATATGCATAGGTACTTACCTTTTATAGTTAAAGCTATATAAATAATTTTTATACTTATTTTACGACTAGATATTACATTCATATTTTTGTACTTACCTTTTATAATTAAATACTATACTGTATCACACATATAATTATAAAAAAAATCAATCACAAGACTTTCCCGACGCGATCGCTATTACCAGTATATGGATTTTCCTTTTCATATTCGTAACAAAAAGTAAAGCAACACTTTTCATTAAAAGAAGCTCGGATCTTGATTATACAGAAAATTCGTCACCCCTCAGGCTACGAATTTTCTTTTTCTAAGGGGGAAGGGATGTTGTGATCCCAAAATCACAACCATATACATATTACTTTCTGTGCAATTTCCCTAAAATCAAATATTTTCATATTGTGGTCTTAAAATACCACACCATATGTCCTCAAATGCCTGAAATGCATAAAATCCTAAAATCACAAAATCTTATTCATATTACTTACCTCCCATGAACTTTCCTAAAACGCATAGATAAATATGCACAAATATGTACAATTGCATACCAGGCATATTCATAATTACTTACCCTAATAATTCTCTTAACAAGTCTTAAAATGCACAAAAATGTACAAATATTCCTTTTTCCATAAATTACTTAACGTAGCATAAATAGCCCACTTACGAAAATAAACAAAAATGCCTGCTCGACATTTTTGTATACACATAACTCATCGAGTTAATGTACTACATATTGCACATCGGTCAAAATTTCAAGTGCACGATCGAATTTCAAGGTCCAAGCAAAGAAATTAACAAAGGCAAATGTCTTGCCTGTTTCTTATCTTTCCGGTCTCTTTTTACCTTTTTGTCTGATTGGTCAGTTAAGCGAACCAATCATAAAAAGTATTATATACTTTTTGCTGACACAAGGGCGTCAGCTATTTGGATGATAATAATATCCAACTGAAAAGAAGGCGAAGTTCAGGATCGACTTTGAGAACGATAGCACGGTCGGGAAGTCTTAACGCATTGATAACGAAATCTTAGTTGTGAATAATATTTTATTAGTAGAGTTTTTATTAGTGCAACTAATTGTGAAATCAGAACCAATAAAAGTTTTAAATAAGATATATTTATCAGTGCAAACAATTGTGAAATCCAAAGCCATTTCAAAGTTTTAAATAAAATATTTTTTTATCCATTAATGAATGTTCTGAAATTCTTTAATTCCTATCCTGAACGTTCCCCTGTACTGCTCTTCTCCGCAAAAGGAAAGCACGGCGGTAAAACGGGGTTACAACACTGGGCAGACCGAATTACAATTTCCTTCTGTCCTCCCTTAACCTTTTACTTCTTGTCGCCGAAATGTCACATGAGTACCGCCCCCAACTAATATTTTAGCAAGTGCGTTCGCACATTATGATTGACACAGAATCCTACAAATGTTTGATTCTATTCGGTGTTTCTGTTGCGTCCAAACCTTCACACGGTGCTGCTTGCATGATCGATCTTATGGTTATGCTTCGCAAATATTATACGCACATTTATTACGTTAGTTTATAAGTATTCGGGACTTTTGCATGCTAGTTATTATTGACAGGTTTAATTTATTTATTTATATTATCAGTCTTTGTTTTACTGTTGCATGTTGGTAACTTCACCTGTTTCTTGTATTATCACACTTTAAATTGTATTGTTGTATGTCCAAGCCTTAACGTATATGTTTTGATTATTAAACCTTTTAGTTTTATTAACGTAGCTGTTATGTTATTGGACTTCGGTCTTTTCGTAGCACTGTCATAATTTCACATAGTCTTTTTTTTGTTGCAGGGTCATGATTTCATATGGTTGTTTAAGTTATTCACACATTACTATTTTATTACAATTTTTTTTTTTTTTTTGTATATAAGGGATCTTGGACTACACTTCCGTTTCAAATATAAGTTCCCAAAGCTAGTTAGCGTTACATTTACGACAATTTTTACCAAGGTAAAGAGCAGCAAATTAAGCAGTAGAGAGAGAGTAAATTAGTAGAATTAGTGGAATTAGTGTGTGGCTGATTGACGTTTGTGAAAATTAAATGATTAAATGCTAAGTTCCAATTAAATGCAATTTTCCAGATTAGTTATTAAGACTTAATATTTCAAAATTTGTATGAGGAGCTTGGAGCAAGCAAAGCTAAGGTATAGAATTCAATGTCTAACAATCCGTACGTTAAGCATCTCTGTCCCAATTTATACAATTTAAAAGATAAGTAGATTAAAAAAAAATTATGTAAATACATGAATCCTTAACTAATTAGTTTTACAATATTACGATGTTTTAGACTAGGGTATAGGTATCATTCACTGCAGATTAGCTATCTTATTTCCGGGTACTAAATAAATTCAGCTCTGATGTTTTGATTCAACTGTTGTTTTGATTCAGCTGTGATGTTTTGATTCAGGTCTGATGTTTTGCTACAGGATAATTCAGCTCTACTATTTCGATACAGGATGCTAATTAAATTCAGCGCTGCCACCTCTATCTCACAACCGAATTAAAAATTCGACGAGTATAGCCTTGGCACCCTTTGGCAGAACTCCAATGATATCTGCATGGACCAATAGCGGTAGAGCCGACCCAAGGTGATCGGAAAGTCAATGCCTAAAAAGAAAGTTATCTGCAGTATTACTAGTTCGAACACAAAAAAAAATATTATGTTTAGGGACGGACTTCTCCATAACCACATTACGCAAACAAACAATCTTCCTCCGGGACCGTAACAAACCTCCCCTTCCTCCGAGAGATTTTGCAGAAATCGTATTTAAAATCGGAATTACACGGTGGCGCATCCTCGTACGAAGCAAGTAAGGGCACCAATCCAATGCGATATTACTTCTTCGTGACATATATCACCCTATGCCTTTGAAGAGTGAAGTTGGTCTGATCGTTTCACCAACTAAACCATTCACTTCGAAATTACGCCTATGGTGACTACTATACCCATACTGAGCAATGATATCGCCTTTCCTCTTTTATATCTGTAGAACATAAATCGAATATTCCCAGTTTGCAATCTATACGTAATATGAAATTTTCTGTCGCTAAGTTGTCGTTTAAAAGTCAACAAACACACTTGTAATTCACACCTGACGACACCATATAAAGTAAAGTGATACAAAGGTCATACAAAAGAGTATTAAGCGCAACGGACTTAAGCGGCTAATTAATACCCTATAGTTGCCCAGTGAAGCTGGGTGGATGCCTTATTGGGGCGACCGAAATCTATGTTTAAGTGAGGTTCAATTTTCCATAATTTATCCATTCTTACAAAGAATGTTGCTATTCCAGCTTATAAATTTATACAACCTTTCTACTCGTCGGGAATATCTCTCGTATATGGCCTGAGATCTTTCGCGTGCCATGTACCGCATTCCTTTCCACTACCATCTGACAATTCATACGTCCAGGGTAATACGACCTTTATTACCTTGAAAGGGCCTATGTATTTAGGGGCTAACTTCGCGTTAAAATATTTCCCTGCATCCGACAGCACATAATTCTTACGCCACACTAAATCATGTACCAGAAATCTAAGGCTCTCCTACGTAGATTGTAGCCCTTTCGGCTAACTTCAGCGGTTTTTAACAATAGTTTCCTCACATCATCTACAACTTGCTTCATTGCCTTAGCCCTAATGCTTGGACCGTACCTTTCCTCAATACCTAATCTTTGATGGCTTCAACCATGAAGCACCATTTCTCGGCCAAAGTTAATAAAACAGGGGGTTAGTTGAGTAGTATCTTGAACTGATGTACGGATAGCACAAGCAACTTTTGCTAATTGCTTGTCCCAACTTCTATGGTTCTCCGACACATAAGCTCAGAGTATCGTCTTGATAACTTAGTTTGTTCGCTCTGCTGGATTTGCCTGCGGATGGTACAAGGCAGTGAATTTAATTGTTATACCATATTGTTCGCATAGCTTCTGGAAGTCTCGACTCTTGAATTGTGCACCGTTGTCGCAGACGACAATATTAGGGACACCGAATAGTAAGAAAACACTATCCTCCAGAGCCTTAGATATTGTTACTGTGGTCGCCGATCGTAACGCGAAAAGCATAGGAAATTTGCTGAGTTGATAGACGACAGTCAAGATGTACACTAAGCCACGGGTGGAGCGAGGTAATGGCCCAATTAGGTCTACACAAATGGTTTTCTAAGGTTAATCCGCGATATTACGCGTGGCCATAAGACCTGCTTTCTTCTTTAAAACCGGTTTAATAGCTTGACAAGTGAGACAATTTCGAATATAGGCAGCCGTATCTGCCTTCATTTTAGGCCAATAAAAACTTTGAGAGAGTCGTTTCAGCCTTTTCTGAATGCCGCAATGACCAGAGGTAGGTACATCATGAGCTTGATAAATCAATTGCTTTCTCTTTTCCTTGGGAATTACCTGTTTCCAGTGATCTGATTCTGTTGCTAGCTCTGAGTATCTTGGCTCGCAATGTTGGAAAACTAATCCATATTACCATACCACTTATCTTTGTTTGCTGGGTCAACCGAGACGAGATCTATAATAGGGACCGACCGCGAGAGCCAATCGGGTAAGAGGTGTTCCTTGCCTTTTCTATGTACCATTTGTCAGTCGCACACAGCACTGCGAGGCATTCTCTCTCCGTGGTAGAGTAATTTCTCTCACATCTATTTCAGGAGCGACTCAGATATGATATAACTTTTTCCTGACCATTTATAGCTTGGGTGAGTACTGCACCTAATCCAAACCCAGATGCATCGGTATGTAATATAAAGGGGACGTCAAAGTCGGGACATACGAGTACCGAAGCACTAACTAATTTATTTTTAAGATACTTAAATGTGCCTTCACATTCGCTTGACCATTTAAACTTTCTGTTTTTCTTCAAAAGATCTGTAATCGGAGAAAGTAGTGCCGAAAAATTCGGTATAAAGCGACGGTACCAAGCTACAGTTCCTATAAATCTTCGAACTTCTGACACTGACTTAGGACTAGGTATCTCTAGGATACACTTAACTTTTTCCGGGTCCACTTGTAACCCATTCTCCCCGACTACGTAGCCCAAATACCTCAATTCGGGTCGACAGAACTCACATTTTTCAAAATTCAACTTCAATCCGGCCCTATATAACTTCTCTAGCACTTCCTGCAATACACGTTTATGAGCCTCAAATGATTGCGTAACTGCTATTACGTTGTCGAGGTAAACAAAAACATGCTCCTCCAAGCTTCCTGATAATTCTCGATCAATGAAGCGCTGCCACGTCGCTGGTGAGTTAGTCAATCCAAAGGGCATCCGACAAAACTGAAATAAACCGCGGCCTGGGACTGTAAATGTAGTATATTGCTTTGAATTCATTAACATAGGGATTTGCCAAAACGCGGATTTGATGTCTAATGATCACATGTATCGTGCGTCCCTCAATTTATCTAGGGTTGCCGACACGTAAGGTAACGGGTAGGCATCTTTCTTGGATACCTTATTCAACTTACGAAAGTCAACGCAGAAGCGATAACTTCCGTCTTTCTTACGAACCATGACAATCGGTGAAGACCATGCACTACTCGATGGTTCGACTACACCATCCTCCAGCATTTTATCGAGTTCCTTATTGATTACCTGTTGAATCGCTGGTGACACGGGGTAATAACGCTGCTTTATAGGAGGGGTGTCTATTGTAATAACGTGCTCGACTTGTGACGTACATCCCAGACCCTTACCCATTCTGTTCTCGGCTTCGCGGACCATTTCATCAAGTTCATGTTTTTGCTTTGACGATAACTTGGACTGTCTCTCTAAAGAATTAATACTAAGTTGACCATCATTGGTTGTAAATCCCCATGTATCCTCTCCCAAATTCACACATATAGCCATTTCTTTCCAAAAATCGATCCCGAGGATAATTGTATGTGCCAGTTCGGGTATAACTAAAGCTTTTAATTCTTTAACACGACCTTCTAATTTAATCAGTACATAAATTTCACCTAAAATCTTCACTTCCTTCCCATCAGCTAGTTTCATGGATGGAAACCCGAATTATATAAATTTAACCCCATATTACAGAGTAATTTCCATCCAGGAGCTCCTACAACTGTGTTAGATGCACCAGAGTCAAGTAGTCCTAAAATCCTCATACTGAGTATAGAGATAGCTAGATATGGACGCTTGCCATTTTCTGCATGTGCGAAGATGTGATCCAAGAAGGTCAACATTGCTTTAGCACTCTTTTGAAATCTAGCATTAAATGATCTACTATCGGCTGTCATCAACTCTTCACTTTCCACTGCGACATTCTGAGAATTACTTGAGCCGGAGTCGCCGCTTAACGCCGAGCTCTGTTCCCATTTCCCGGTTCAGGTGCCCTTCTATTTTCATCTGGGTTCCTGCCATTATTTCTACCCACTTGTTTACTTCGATTTCCTGGATTATTGCTACAATTATGGCATTGCGGACGTACTATGCCCTGTAGTCCACACCCATAACATTTTATACTTCTGCTACAGACTTTAGCTATATGACCCTCGCGGCCACACTGAAAACATTTAGGACGCTGTCGACGATTAGTAATATTAGGAGATATCTCCGAGACTGTGGGCTGACTTGGGGCAACGTATGCTAAATCAGATTCGAGCAAATGTTTATTTCTCCGTGAAGGTGGAGGGGCGAAAGCCTCGACCGACGTTCGAGTGGTCTCTAAGCGTCTGCCTAAGTCAATCAGATTTTTGATGCTATCAACTTTACTGAGTCCCAGTTGAGTCTGGTAAAATGGGCTCACATTACGCTTGAGGATCTTTAGAATTTGGGCTTCAGTTAGGTTATCGGTGAGTCGAGAAAACATGGTAGTCATAATAGCTACATAGGTACCAATGGACTCCTCTTTTCTTTGCGTGCGTCTCTTAATTTCTTCGAGCAACCTATCATCATAGTCAGCTGGTAAAAATTCTTTTCTCAATTCACGAACAAGATCTGACCATGTCTGGACTGACGCTTATTTGCGCGGTACCATATGAGTGCTCGGCCCGTAAATAAATCTACGGCCGAACGGAATAGTTGAGATTCGTTTACCGCCCTAGCTTCGCTTAGTTCCAACACCCGTTCTAGAAACGAATTCAATGATTGTCCCTGCTCTCCGGAAAAATGGACAACCCATTTAAATACTTGGACTCTTGAGTTTGAATGTTCAACGGTCGTAATTTCAGCTATATCATCTTTCTCGGAATATTCGGAGTCTACGTCCCCGCCATTTGCTTTGTCTTGCAGTGACCCTAAAGCCGAAACCAACGCACTCTTTATAAGACTCTTCTCCTTCTTTTCCCCGTCATCCGTTGCGATGCTTCTACTCAACCTAGATAAAGCCCATTCTATTTTGGTCAATAACTTCTTATAATCCGGCGTAGAGGAATCTCCAGCAAAACTAGTAATTAGTGCCGTTATTTCTTCTATTTTTTTCTCCAATGCTTCCTTATCTTCGGCGAACCCAAATGGATATGGGTCTACTAACAAACATTGGCCCGTTTTTTCTCCTTTTAACGCGGCACGCAGGCCAACCCTCATATCATCTACTTTACCTATCAGAAGTCCCCTGATGACTATCTCATAGGAGAGCTCCTCCTGATTCAGTCAATTGACCTCCATCCCGTTGGATTAATTGAGCTATGGGAACACTTGACATAGAGGTTCTATATGGTTACGACCCGTATGGCGATAGCGTTCTGAAGGTACGTAAGTCGAATACAAAAGAAATGATACGCACACCAGTAACCTTTACTACCGTAGTACGCTCTCGCGGGGCAATACTTTCACACTTAGTAATCTGTAATAATGTCAGATCTTATTAGGACGAGCCGTATTCACTTCCTGACGAATTAACTGAACACTAATGGGAATTAACGACAATTCCCTAAAGAAAATATTCTGCCAAAATAGTAGCTGAATTCAAGGTTTAGAGTCGTTGATATTTGTTAAAACTAGTTGGATTTTTTTTTTCTTTTCGAACCGTACTATGAGTTGTTAAATATCCTTGACGTTAACTCAAAATAACTGTGTGATCATTGGTTAATCGACACTATAACCTAAGCACCCTAATTTTGGTTCCGTATTGTTGGAGTTAACTATTACTACTGCGTATGTTACTTCGCACTAATCTGACGGTCATAACCATCAAACCTCCTCTGAAGAAAATTCTTAAAGAAACTCTTATTATATATATTGAATAATAGAATCTTTTATCATACCAAAATTAACGAACCGATCGATTATAATTTCAGCATTACTAAAAGCCGACCTGTTATTTGCACTAGATATGTGATATGCATATTGGTGTCGCTAGGAAGCTAATTAAGTTGTCTTCCATCTATGTAGGACCTGTTATATAATCGGAGTTAAATTCATTTAAACCTTCTCTATGATGAACACGGTGAATTCGTTAACCACACCCAAAGAAAAATTATTACGTATAAATTCACCGGGACCGTAACATGTTTTCGCAGCAAATTAATATTATTTGATTTACAGTTGCTCTTTCGAGTGCAAACACCGGTTCCCTAGTAGCATTAGCCGGTACTTCATATATTGTTCACCTCGAGGGAAAGTAAGGTTCCCTAGCGGCATAAGCAGGTACTACCACCCTATTATCTTGCTTAACGATTTATTAGTGAGGAAGTTGTAGATATCAGAATGACGTCATCTTGGTTTTGCTGTTTTCAAATGCTGCGCCTAAATAAGTTGGCTGTTTCAAGTGCAAAGACCATGTCTTGAGCAAGGTCCCCTGGTGGCATTAGTCGGTACTACATATGTTGTTCATCTCGAGCTTGGGGATACGAGATCACTTTTAGCACTCTCCATCATAGGGAAATAGCATAGGATTTCGATTTTGTTTCTGAAGTTCGCTTTTTTTTTTACCTCGAGTCTGGGGGATATGAGACCACTTTGGGGATACGAGACCACTTTCAGCATTCTCCAGCATAGGGAAATAGCATAGGATTTCGATTTCGTTTCCAGAGTTCGCTTATTTTTCATCTCGAGTTTTGGGGATACGAGATCACTTTGGGGATACGAGATCACTTTGGGGATACGAGATCACTTTGGGGATACGAGAACACTTTTAGCACTCTCCAGCATAGGGAAATAGCATATGATTTCCATTTTGTTTGTGGAGTTTGCTTATTTTTCATCTCGGAAATCGTAGCTCTAAACATTTTTGAAGGGGTGGGAAGCTTTATTGGCGGAGATGTGATCCAAGAAGGTCAACATTGCTTTAGCACTCTTTTGAAATCTAGCATTAAATGATCTACTATCGGCTGTCATCAACTCTTCACTTTCCACTGCGACATTCTGAGAATTACTTGAGCCGGAGTCGCCGCTTAACGCCGAGCTCTGTTCCCGTTTCCCGGTTCAGGTGCCCTTCTATTTTCATCTGGGTTCCTGCCATTATTTCTACCCACTTGTTTACTTCGATTTCCTGGATTATTGCTACAATTATGGCATTGCGGACGTACTATGCCCTGTAGTCCACACCCATAACATTTTATACTTCTGTTACAGACTTTAGCTATATGACCCTCGCGGCCACACTGAAAACATTTAGGACGTTGTCGACGATTAGTAATATTAGGAGATATCTCCTAGACTGTGGGCTGACTTGGGGCAACGTATGCTAAATCAGATTCGAGCAAATGTATATTTCTCCGTGAAGGTGGAGGGACGAAAGCCTCGACCGACGATCGAGTGGTCTCTAAGCGTCTGCCTAAGTCAATCAGATTTTTGATACTATCAACTTTACTGAGTCCCAGTTGAGTCTGGTAAAATGGGCTCACATTACGCTTGAGGATCTTTAGAATTTGGGCTTCAGTTAGGTTATCGGTGAGTCGAGAAAACATGGTAGTCATAATGGCTACATAGGTACCAATGGACTCCTCTTTTCCTTGCGTGCGTCTCTTAATTTCTTCGAGCAACCTATCATCATAGTCAGCTGGTAAAAATTCTTTTCTCAATTCACGAACAAGATCTGACCATGTCTGGACTGACGCTTATTTGCGCGGTACCATATGAGTGCTCGGCCCGTAAATAAATCTACGGCCGAACGGAATAGTTGAGATTCGTTTACCGCCCTAGCTTCGCTTAGTTCCAACACCCATTCTACAAACGAATTCAATGATTGTCCCTGCTCTCCGGAAAAATGGACAACCCATTTAAATACTTGGACTCTTGAGTTTGAATGTTCAACGGTCGTAATTTCAGCTATATCATCTTTCTCGGAATATTCGGAGTCTACATCCCCGCCATTTGCTTTGTCTTGCAGTGACCCTGAAGCCGAAACCAACGCACTCTTTATAAGACTCTTCTCCTTCTTTTCCCCGTCATCCGTTGCGATGCTTCTACTCAACCTAGATAAAGCCCATTCTATTTTGGTCAATAACTTCTTATAATCCGGCGTAGAGGAATCTCCAGCAAAACTAGTAATTAGTGCCGTTATTTCTTCTATTTTTTTCTCCAATGCTTCCTTATCTTCGGCGAACCCAAATGGATATGGGTATACTAACAAACATTGGCCCGTTTTTTCTCCTTTTAACGCGGCACGCAGGCCAACCCTCATATCATCTACTTTACCTATCAGAAGTCCCCTGATGACTATCTCATAGGAAAGCTCCTCCTGATTCAGTCGATTGACCTCCATCCCGTTGGATTAATTGAGCTATGGGAACACTTGACATAGAGGTTCTATATGGTTACGACCCGTATGGCGATAGCGTTCTGAAGGTACGTAAGTCGAATACAAAAGAAATGATACGCACACCAGTAACCTTTACTACCATAGTACGCTCTCGCGGGGCAATACTTTCACACTTAGTAATCTGTAATAATGTCAGATCTTATTAGGACGAGCCGTATTCACTTCCTGACGAAATAACTGAACACTAATGGGAATTAACGACAATTCCCCAAAGAAAATATTCTGCCAAAATAGTAGCTGAATTCAAGGTTTAGAGTCGTTGATATTTGTTAAAACTAGTTGGATTTTTTTTTTCTTTTCGAACCGTACTATGAGTTGTTAAATATCCTTGACGTTAACTCAAAATAACTGTGTGATCATTGGTTAATCGACACTATAACCTAAGCAACCTAATTTTGGTTCCGTATTGTTGGAGTTAACTATTACTACTGCGTATGTTACTTCGCACTAATCTGACGGTCATAACCATCAAACCTCCTCTGAAGAAAATTCTTAAAGAAACTCTTATTATATATATTGAATAATAGAATCTTTTATCATACCAAAATTAACGAACCGATCGATTATAATTTCAGCATTACTAAAAGCCGACCTGTTATTTGCACTAGATATGTGATATGCATATTGGTGTCGCTAGGAAGCTAATTAAGTTGTCTTCCATCTATGTAGGACCTGTTATATAATCGGAGTTAAATTCATTTAAACCTTCTCTATGATGAACACGGTGAATTCGTTAACCACACCCAAAGAAAAATTATTACGTATAAATTCACCGGGACCGTAACATGTTTTCGCAGCAAATTAATATTATTTGATTTACAGTTGCTCTTTCGAGTGCAAACACCGGTTCCCTAGTAGCATTAGCCGGTACTTCATATATTGTTCACCTCGAGGGAAAGTAAGGTTCCCTAGCGGCATAAGCAGGTACAACCACCCTATTTTCTTGCTTAACGATTTATTAGTGAGGAAGTTATAGATATCAGAATGACGTCATCTTGGTTTTGCTGTTTTCAAATGCTGCGCCTAAATAAGTTTGCTGTTTCAAGTGCAAAGACCATGTCTTGAGCAAGGTCCCCTGGTGGCATTAGTCGGTACTACATATGTTGTTCATCTCGAGCTTGGGGATACGAGATCACTTTTAGCACTCTCCATCATAGGGAAATAGCATAGGATTTCGATTTTGTTTCTGAAGTTCGCTTTTTTTTTCACCTCGAGTCTGGGGGATATGAGACCAGTTTGGGGATACGAGACCACTTTCAGCATTCTCCAGCATAGGGAAATAGCATAGGATTTCGATTTCGTTTCCAGAGTTCACTTATTTTTCATCTCGAGTTTTGGGGATACGAGATCACTTTGGGGATACGAGATCACTTTGGGGATACGAGATCACTTTTAGCACTCTCCAGCATAGGGAAATAGCATATGATTTCCATTTTGTTTGTGGAGTTCGCTTATTTTACATCTCGGAAATCGTAGCTCTAAACATTTTTGAAGGGGTGGGAAGCTTTATTGGCGGAGATTGCTGGTTAAGTTTGATCTGGTTTTGGAGGCTACGATTTGAAACTCCTGTGTCTGGGTACTGGAGGTTGGCTGAGAGCTATAGTGGCAATATCTGATACTATGACTAGGATTGTATGGGTGTGTTGGATTGGGCTACGTTACCTGTACCAAGGCTTGGGTAGAATGTGTGTGGCTTATCATATTATGAGCAGAACGACGGATACTATACCATGGGGGCATTACTTCATTCCATCAGATCAACAAGTGGCAAACGCTGAAAAAATCTAAGTCTAGTGTAAATAAATTATGTATTATAGTTTTAGTTTCATTTATTAAAGTAATTAAAGTATTATAATTATAAATTTATTAGAAATTGTATTATAGGTGTTTTTCAAGAAATTATAAAACATCTTTTTTATTGTTCCAAGAGTTATGTTTTGATGAAAATCCGAGCCATTTAACGTAAGCTTTATCTCCACTCTTCTCTAAGATTGTCTCTACGAGGTATAGGTTTGGGTGTTTAACTTTCAGCAGCTCCAATTCGTAAAAGCCTCTTGTGATTGGATTTCCTTGATAATCTTCCAGCCGATATGTGATGGGGTTTGTGTTTTGAACATTAATAATTTCAAAAATCTCAGCTGTCCAGTTTGGTGTATAGCCTTTCTCAAATATGTGCTTGTATTTGCTGATGCGTACAAAATCTCCAACTTTATACTTTGCAGGAACAACAATTTTTATATGATTGTATACAGTTGAAAGCAGTTGTTCCTCATTGGAGATGTTGAAATCACGTGGTCTCATTTTTGTAGTTCGATGTATTCTTGACTTGTATTCAGTGAGCAATTTCTTCACCATACCAATCCACTGATAAGTTCCATTAAAACTGAATACCTTCCACATCATATCCTTCAGAGTTCGGTTAAATCGTCACACTATTGATGCTTTGAGGAAACTGTACGTAGAGCAATGATTAATTGCATGCTTCATCCTAAGATTTTTAAAGAGGCTGTTGTAGACTTCCATTCCATCATCAGTCTGCAGGTTTTTAGGTATTCGTCCCTCGCTTAATATAGATTGCATGGCATCTCTTACTTCTGCACCAGTTTTTCTTTTAATTGGAATTGCCCATGCATATTTGGAGAAGGTATCAATTACTGTCAGCCCTGTAACCCTTGTTCACATACTTGTAGGGATCCATTTCAACCAAGTCTGCCTGCCACAAGTCATCTAGTCCTTTGATAATCACACGACGTCGTTTAAAATTTTTCTCGCTGGTTTATGCAGCTCATTGTCTCTTACTCATCGTAATTATAAACGAAACAGATTTCTCAAGAGTTTTTACTCATATACACCATCTTTTGGTGTCAAGTCTTTCTTATTTATTACTGAAGTAAACAGATAGTTTGCAATCTTCGTGATTTCATCATTGATATATAGCGTTAAATTTTCCACCTCTATATTAATAGTTTTTCTTGTTTCTTCCACACTTATTTTAATATTTTTGTCAACATAGTCTTTGGTAGTAGTATCATCATTTTCAAGGGGCTTACCAAGTCATTTTATACACTTTGAGATCAGATCGTAGTCTCCGTTTATAGTTAAATCCAATACCCCGCTCTCCTTGTTCACCAGCTGGACCCTGAGCTCCTTGTTTACCAGCTGGGCCTTGAATTCCTCTTTTACCGGCTGGTCCATGAGCTCCTGTTGGTCCACGTTCACCTGGTTTCTCAATATATCCTCGCTTACAGAAACATCCAAACTTATCAACGCTCATCTGTAGATTGTGTAGAAGTATGGTTATGAAGGAGTATTTAAACTATAATATCTGCTTCTCGCAACTGCTCCAGTATAGATACAATTTCATTGTTGTGACTGGTGTTTCCAGCCTGCTTTGATGCCATTAGAAGGCCCAGTCTATCCACTAATTCATTTGGATCATCCCAGTAAATGTGATCAATGTTTTCTTTATGCAGACGCATTAGTCCCATGCCTTTATGCTGTATAAGTTTACTGAGTATAGTTTTATACTTAGCCGCTCTAGTACCTTTTATTTGTCCATCTTCAGCATAGTCACGTTTATATGCATTGGTATCTCTCAAAATACATCCATAATTAGTTAAATCCTCCTTAGTATATAAACTTTTTACAGGATCTTTCATAAAGAGCAGCTCACATAACCACAAAGTTGTTTTATAGCTCTTCTCCTTGACAGCAATATTTCCTACATCGTCAACATCAAACGTTGAATTACCGATTCTCCACGCGTTGTCATCATAGTAAACCCCATAGGTTGGATCAATTTTAGGGCTATTATCAGTGAATAGCTTTAAATAGTTTGAAACTATGTATCCAGACGTATCGGGGGAGGTGACAGGAGACCCTCCTATCAATGTTCTTGAATGTTTAGGTGTTGCGAACTCTTCTTCTTCAGATGTTAGGGAATAATCTCCATAATTTATAGGTGTGCTACTAGCCTCCATTTTAACATATTTTAGTTTTGGAAGAGTAAAAGGTTCCACAACCTCATTGGCTTCTTATTCTGCTTTTTCTTCTTCTTCTTCTTCTTCTTTTACATCTTTTGTCTCAAACTTGACTATATCCGGCGGCTGGTATTTGACTGTTCTAACAAACTCTTTTAAGGATTTAATGATTGGCTTAAAGGTTTCTTCAAGTTGAGCTTCTGCTTAAATTTTTCCCACCCTTAGGACTTTTTATTCCCTTCGCACTGCATTCCTAGTCTTGATAATTTCTTTTAATAGATTTTCATTCATCTTCGTTATTAACTCAATAACAGCTTTCCAAACAGCTCTGATAACAGCTTAACAGCTTTTAAACAGCTCTGATAACAGCTTAACAGCTTTTCAAAAAGCTCTAATAACACTTTAACAGCTTTTAAACTAGCTCTGATAACAGCTTAACAGCTTTTAAATAGCTCTTATAACAGCTTAACAGCTATTAAAACAGCTCTGATAACGTCTTTCAAAACAGCTCTGATAACAGTTTAACAACTTTCCAAACAGCTCTGATAACAGTTTAACAGCTTTTAAAACAGCTCTGATAACAGGTGAACGGCTTTTCAAACAAGTCTAATAATAGGTGAACAGGTTTAATCTACTCAGCAGATCCACAGGATTCGGTGTGCTTTCGACTGAGTTACAACTTCGACTTATGAAGATTTCACATGTTTCACCCTTTTATAGTAAAGGGTTTTCCAATGAGAGGTGTTATTTTATTTAGCCCGCTATTTCGGTAGATGTCACTTTTGGAGCTGTCATTTTTTGACATTTGACAAGTAGAAACTACGCCATTAATAAAAATGGAACGATACAGGATTCAACAACGCACTGAAATTATTAAAATTCACTACAAAAATGGTGAAAATGTGGCGGAGACGGTTCGTAAAACTCGAACATTTTTGGGTCGTCGTGAAGCACCTTGTCGGACCGCAATACAGAAATTGGTAGAAAAATTCGAGCTGTCGGGACAAGTTAGTGATGTGAAGAATAAAACCCGTGCGCGTCGCTCAAGAACGGCCGAGAATATTGCTGCTGTAGCCGAAAGTGTTGAAGAAAACCCAGGTTTGTCCATTCCTCGTCGTTCTTGGGAATTATGCATTCCAAAAACGTCATTACACCGTATTTTGCATAAAGTTTTAGGTCTTAAGGCTTATAAAGTTCAGTTAACACAAGAACTCAAGCCAGCCGATCATCAACAACGTCGAGTCTCAAACTCAAACTCATCTTGAGTGATGAGGCCTATTTCCACCTCGATGGCTTCGTCAACAAGCAAAATTGTCGCATCTGGGGCTCGAAAACCCAATAGTTTTTGTTGAAAAGCCTCTCTATCCTCAACGTGTGACTGACTGTTTGGTGCGGTTTATGGTCCCGCGGGGTCATTGGACCTTACTTTTTCGAAAATGAGGCTGGAGCAACAGTTACGGTGAATGGATTGGACAGATGATTAATGATTTTTTATGGCCGGAATTGGATGGTATTGATCTGGACAACGTTTACTTTCAACAAGACGGCGCTACTTGCCATACAAGCAACGAAACCATTGATCTTTTACGGGAAAAGTTTCCGGACCGTGTTATCTCTCGAAGAGGTGATCACAATTGGCCACCGAGATCTTGTGACTTAACACCTTGCGAATTCTTCCTTTGAGGCCACGTGAAAGAGAAGGTCTACGCGAACAGCCCAGCGTCGATTCAAGACCTCAAAGACGGAATTCGTGAGGATATCGAGGACATAGGGCAGCCACTTTGCGATTTGGTTATGGAAAATTTCGTGAAAAGGATATGGTCCTGCAGGCGTGGTTGTGGTGGTCATTTGGCTGATGTTATTTCCCATTAATAACGGCATAACTTCCTCTTTATAATGAAATAAAGTTCCGATCATTTATCTCAAAATATGGCATTTTCCTTTGAATATCAAAATAACATCTCTTATTGGAAAACCCTTTACAATGAAGGTATCAAATCCTTTACGGTAGCGCCCCTTGTTTAATGAGCTATCCTTATCAATCATCAAGAAACCATATTCATCCTTCCAACACGCAGCACCGGTTCTTCGAAATTTATCAAACTTCATGTCTGTATTCACATGATCATTATAGGAAATATTTATTGGGATTAGCTGAAGATTACAAGAAAATTCTGAGAAATTCCAAACATGAACTCATATTGATTCGGAGCAGGATAGATGCTAATGCCACTATATCACCCACAGATGCGGTGAAAATTGAAATTACCAAACTTCAATGGAGCATTCCACATATTACAGTATCCGATGATGAAAAGCTGCAACTATTTAATATTATCGGGAGAGGTCGCCCGATACAAATACCATTCCGTAGCTGGGACATATACGAGTATCCCCAATACCATTATATCTCCCACAGATGAGTTGAAAATTGAAATTACCAAACTTAAATGGAGCATTCCGCATGTTACAGTTTCCGATGATGAAAAGCTGCAACTATTTATAATTATCGGGAGAGGTCGCCGGATACAAATACCATTTCGCAGCTGGGACATATATTTGTATCCAGTACAACAGGAATCCACGCATCAAACCTGGCCAGTTAAGACTTCCACTCAACTGGAGAAACCTCGATTTATCATCTTTGCATTACAAACGGATAGAATGAACAATAAAACCAAGGATGCTACCAAATTCGATCACTGCAAACTCACTGATGTTACAGTTCATTTGAACTCAGAATCATATCTCTATGGTGCTTTGAATTTGAAATTTGATTTGAACAGATACGCATTGCTGTATGAGATGTATATAAAGTTTACACAATCATACTATGGTCATCAGTATCAGCCGTTCCTCATATGGGAGAAGTTCAAAACCGATGCTCCGATTGCTGTCATTGATTGCTCACATCAAAATGAAACAATAAAAACTGGACCTGTTGACATAAGGCTAGAATTCACGACATCTGAGTATATACCGGCTAATACAACAGCATATTGCCTGCTTCTACACGATCGAATAGTGGAATACAGTCCGCTGACAAGTGAAGTTAGAAAGTTTAATTAAGAAGATGGCTGTCATCGTAGACGTACAAGAATTCAAAACAAACCTCAAAGAATTTATCACTAAAGAACTGGCAATTTTAAACAATGAAAACCAGATGCAGCACTTTATATTTCAACCACCGTTCAGATACAAAGATTTGACTTCAGCAAAAAAGAGACAAGTAAAATGGTTTCAACACAATTTTCATGGATTCTGCTGGGATTATGGCTACATACCGTATCACAAGCTGTACACTATAGTTGAACCATTACTTCGAAACAAAACCATATATGTAAAGGGAGCTGAAAAAGTTCATTGCATGCAGAAGATAGTTGGAGAGGGTGAAATCATTATCAACGTCGAAGATGAATACAACTGTGGAAAACTAATAGAGATTAACATAAATGCGCCATCTTGCCAAGTTCATATTGGACAATGTGCTATAAGAAATACTTTTATAATAAAAAATTTTATAGGACGTAAAAACAAATGTTTATAAAACATAAGACTTTTCAATACACATACCCCAGAACCCTCACTGACATCGTCTAGAATCTGTTCATGGTGATGTCATGTTGTGAAATTCGAATAATGCTGATATCTAGAACTTCCCTGCTAAGAAAACTTATTTAGGTGCAGCAAAACCATGATGACGTCATGCTGATATCTAGAACTCTCCCGCTAATAAAGGAAAACAGCAAAACCAAGGCATGCTGGTAGTTCCGGCTATGGCCGCTAGGGTACCTTACTCAAGAAATGGCCTTTGCGCCCAAACAGATCTCGCTAATATCTCGAAAACCAAAGCCCGTAGATGATTTCTGATGAAAATTTCGTTCCCCCTCTAATCCTCGCCCCTCTAACACCTTCTAGAATCTATTAGCATGAACAATACTATCCTAGGTAGCTTGAATTATTAATAATATTAACTATATCTGAAAAGGTAAAATCGCTAATATCTCAAAAACCAAAGTTCGTAGAGGATTCCTGATGAAAATTTCGTCCCCCCTAATATCCCCACCCCAACCGTCTAGAATCCATTGGCATGAACAAAAATTTCCTAGCGTTAATTTTAATTATTACTAATATTAGTTCAAAAACCAAAAGCCTACATTTAGGCGCTCAAGAAAAATCATAATAAAAAGCCTACATATAGGTGCACCACATATCTATCTAAGAAAACCGTAGTACCGGAACATGCTGGTATTACCTTCTAATGCCGCTAGGGTGCAGTCAAGATCAAATGACATATCCCGGAAATACCGGTTAATCCCGCTAGGGCGCAGTCGAGACTCAATGGTGCACCCAAGACACAATGGTGCATCCAAGGCACAATGGTGTATCCACGGCACAAACCAATACAGCCAGAACACAAACCTACAGTAGTATGGACTCAAACCACCTAGCGACGGTGGCGACATCTGTGGCGAAAACCTGGAGGCTTAAAAAAGTGGGCCAGAACATACATAGAACAACTACTATTGTATTAGTTGTAAACGTCGAGAAAGCATTCCTTCAAATAATTTTAGCTTCTAAAGATCGAGATGTACACAGATTATTCTGATTTTCTGAGCGATTTAAATATTCTGAAGATTTGAGTATCGTATGATTAGGATCACATTCGTGGTCAAATACATCCTTTTTATTTAGTCCTTTTAGGAACGGCTCTGCAGCAACACTTAAAGGAACAGAGCAACGAGTATCCGGAGATATGTGAAATATTGTGAAAGGCATTTTATATGGACGGTCTTATTCTGAATATCGATGATGAAGAATTAGCTGAAAGCATATACAGTATCAGCTACACACTTATGAAACGAGCTTCTTTTAACATAAGGAAGTGAAACTCGAATTATTAATAGCTTCGGGCAAAAATGAAGAAAGATGCTGATCCTCTTGGTGAAATTTGGTATTGTTTAACCGACGAAATAGCAGTGCATTTGGAGCAGTTTCGCGAATTAATTTCCAGTATTGCTAATACAGTTATAATTAATAGCTCGGATATTCGATCCACTTAAGCTAAAGATATTATTTCAGGACTTTTGGCGATTAAAAATTTCTTGGGATGATATTTTACCCAAGGAATTAATGACAATTTGGAATAAATGCTGTGTGAAGTTCGAATGTTTGCAACACACATTTCTTCCTCGTTCCAGCATAGATTTAGACTAGCCACATGCCTGCCAGCTGCACATTTTCGCAAATGCTATTCCATCCGCTTACGGGGCTGTAGCTTATACGAGATTATAAAGTGAAAATAAAGTAAGAGTCAAGACTTCACATGTTTCACCCTTTTATAGTAAAGGGTTTTCCAATGAGAGGTGTTATTTTATTTAGCCCGCTATTTCGGTAGATGTCACTTTTGGAGCTGTCATTTTCTGACATTTGACAAGTAGAAACTACGCCATTAATAAAAATGGAACGATACAGGATTCAACAACGCATTGAAATTATTAAAATTCACTACAAAATTGGTGAAAATGTGGCGGAGACGGTTCGTAAAACTCGAACATTTTTGGGTCGTCGTGAAGCACCTGGTCGGACCGCAATACAGAAATTGGTAGAAAAATTCGAGCTGTCGGGACAAGTTAGTGATGTGAAGAATAAAACCCGTGCGCGTCGCTCAAGAACAGCCGAGAATATTGCTGCTGTAGCCGAAAGTGTTGAAGAAAACCCAGGTTTGTTCATTCCTCGTCGTTCTTGGGAATTATGCATTCCAAAAACGTCATTACACCGTATTTTGCATAAAGTTTTAGGTCTTAAGGCTTATAAAGTTCAGTTAACACAAGAACTCAAGCCAGCCGATCATCAACAACGTCGAGTCTCAAACTCAAACTCATCTTGAGTGATGAGGCCTATTTCCACCTCGATGGCTTCGTCAACAAGCAAAATTGTCGCATCTGGGGCTCGAAAACCCAATAGTTTTTGTTGAAAAGCCTCTCTATCCTCAACGTGTGACTGACTGTTTGGTGCGGTTTATGGTCCCGCGGGGTCATTGGACCTTACTTTTTCGAAAATGAGGCTGGAGCAACAGTTACGGTGAATGGATTGGACAGATGATTAATGATTTTTTATGGCCGGAATTGGATGGTATTGATCTGGACAACGTTTACTTTCAACAAGACGGCGCTACTTGCCATACAAGCAACGAAACCATTGATCTTTTACGGGAAAAGTTTCCGGACCGTGTTATCTCTCGAAGAGGTGATCACAATTGGCCACCGAGATCTTGTGACTTAACACCTTGCGAATTCTTCCTTTGAGGCCACGGGAAAGAGAAGGTCTACGCGAACAGCCCAGCGTCGATTCAAGAACTCAAAGACGGAATTCGTGAAGATATCGAGGACATAGGGCAGCCACTTTGCGATTTGGTTATGGAAAATTTCGTCAAAAGGATATGGGTCCTGTAGGCGTGGTTGTGGTGGTCATTTGGCTGATGCTACTTCCCATTAATAACGGCATAACTTCCTCCTTATAATGAAATAAAGATCCGATCATTTGTCTCAAAATATGGCATTTTTCTTTGAATATCAAAATAACATCTCTTATTGGAAAACCCTTTACAATGAAGGTATCAAATCCTTTACGGTAGCGCCCCTTGTTTAATCAGCTATCCTTATCAATCATCAAGAAACCATATTCATCCTTCCAACACGCAGCACCGGTTCTTCGAAATTTATCAAACTTCATGTCTGTATTCACATGATCATTATAGGAAATATTTATTGGGATTAGCTGAAGATTACAAGAAAATTCTGAGAAATTCCAAACATGAACTCATATTGATTCGGAGCAGGACAGATGCTAATGCCACTATATCACCCACAGATGAGGTGAAAATTGAAATTACCAAACTTCAATGGAGCATTCCACATATTACAGTATCCGGTGATGAAAAGCTGCAACTATTTAATATTATCGGGAGAGGTCGCCCGATACAAATACCATTCCGTAGCTGGGACATATACGAGTATCCCCAATACCATTATATCTCCCACAGATGAGTTGAAAATTGAAATTACCAAACTTCAATGGAGCATTCCGCATGTTACAGTTTCCGATGATGAAAAGCTGCAACTATTTATAATTATCGGGAGAGGTCGCCGGATACAAATACCATTCCGCAGCTGGGACATATATGTGTATCCAGTACAACAGGAATCCACGCATCAAACCTGGCCAGTTAAGACTTCCACTCAACTGGAGAAACCTCGATTTATCATCTTTGCATTACAAACGGATAGAATGAACAATAAAACCAAGGATGCTACCAAATTCGATCACTGCAAACTCACTGATGTTACAGTTCATTTGAACTCAGAATCATATCTCTATGGTGATTTGAATTTGAAATTTGATTTGAAAGGATACGCATTGCTGTATGAGATGTATATAAAGTTTACACAATCATACTATGGTCATCAGTATCAGCCGTTCCTCATATGGGAGAAGTTCAAAACCGATGCTCCGATTGCTGTCATTGATTGCTCACATCAAAATGAAAGAATAAAAACTGGACCTGTTGACATAAGGCTAGAATTCACGACATCTGAGTATATACCGGCTAATACAACAGCATATTGCCTGCTTCTACACGATCGAATAGTGGAATACAGTCCGCTGACAAGTGAAGTTAGAAAGTCAAATTAAGAAGATGGCTGTCATCGTAGACGTACAAGAATTCAAAACAAACCTCAAAGAATTTATCACTAAAGAACTGGCAATTTTAAACAATGAAAACCAGATGCAGCACTTTATATTTCAACCACCGTTCAGATACAAAGATTTGACTTCAGCAAAAAAGAGGCAAGTAAAATGGTTTCAACACAATTTTCATGGATTCTGCTGGGATTATGGCTACATACCGTATCACAAGCTGTACACTATAGTTGAAACATTACTTCGAAACAAAACCATATATGTAAAGGGAGCTGAGAAAGTTCATTGCATGCAGAAGATAGTTGGAGAGGGTGAAATCATTATCAACGTCGAAGATGAATACAACTGTGGAAAACTAATAGAGATTAACATAAATGCGCCATCTTGCCAAGTTCATATTGGACAATGTGCTATAAAAAATACTTTTATAATAAAAAATTTTATAGGACGTAAAAACAAATGTTTATAAAACATAAGACTTTTCAATACACATACCCCAGAACCCTCACTGACATCGTCTAGAATCTGTTCATGGTGATGTCATGTTGTGAAATTCGAATAATGCTGATATCTAGAACTTCCCTGCTAAGAAAACTTATTTAGGTGCAGCAAAACCATGATGACGTCATGCTGATATCTAGAACTCTCCCGCTAATAAAGGAAAATAGCAAAACCAAGGCATGCTGGTAGTTCCGGCTATGGCCGCTAGGGTACCTTACTCAAGAAATGGCCTTTGCGCCCAAACAGATCTCGCTAATATCTCGAAAACCAAAGCCCGTAGATGATTTCTGATGAAAATTTCGTTCCCCCTCTAATCCTCGCCCCTCTAACACCTTCTAGAATCTATTAGCATGAACAATACTATCCTAGGTAGCTTGAATTATTAATAATATTAACTATATCTGAAAAGGTAAAATCGCTAATATCTCAAAAACCAAAGCTCGTAGAGGATTCCTGATGAAAATTTCGTCCCCCCTAATATCCCCACCCCAACCGTCTAGAATCCATTGGCATGAACAAAAATTTCCTAGCGTTAATTTTAATTATTACTAATATCAGTTCAAAAACCAAAAGCCTACATTTAGGCGCTCAAGAAAAATCATAATAAAAAGCCTACATTTAGGTGCACCACATATCTATCTAAGAAAACCGTAGTACCGGAACATGCTGGTATTACCTTTTAATGCCGCTAGGGTGCAGTCAAGATCAAATGACATATCCCGGAAATACCGGTTAATCCCGCTAGGGCGCAGTCGAGACTCAATGGTGCATCCAAGGCACAATGGTGTATCCATGGCACAAACCAATACAGCCAGGACACAAACCTACAGTAGTATGGGCTCAAACCACCTAGCGACGGTGGCGACATCTGTGGCGAAAACCTGGAGGCTTAAAAAAGTGGGCCAGAACATACATAGAACAACTACTATTGTATTAGTTGTAAACGTCGAGAAAGCATTCCTTCAAATAATTTTAGCTTCTAAAGATCGAGATGTACACAGATTATTCTGATTTTCTGAGCGATTTAAATATTCTGAAGATTTGAGTATCGTATGATTAGGATCACATTCGTGGTCAAATACATCCTTTTTATTTAGTCCTTTTAGGAACGGCTCTGCAGCAACACTTAAAGGAACAGAGCAACGAGTATCCGGAGATATGTGAAATATTGTGAAAGGCATTTTATATGGACGGTCTTATTCTGAATATCGATGATGAAGAATTAGCTGAAAGCATATACAGTATCAGCTACACACTTATGAAACGAGCTTCTTTTAACATAAGGAAGTGAAACTCGAATCATTAATAGCTTCGGGCAAAAATGAAGAAAGATGCTGATCCTCTTGGTGAAATTTGGTATTGTTTAACCGACGAAATAGCAGTGCATTTGGAGCAGTTTCGCGAATTAATTTCCAGTATTGCTAATACAGTTATAATTAATAGCTCGGATATTCGATCCACTTAAGCTAAAGATATTATTTCAGGACTTTTGGCGATTAAAAATTTCTTGGGATGATATTTTACCCAAGGAATTAATGACAATTTGGAATAAATGCTGTGTGAAGTTCCAATGTTTGCAACACACATTTCTTCCTCGTTCCAGCATAGATTTAGACTAGCCACATTCCTGCCAGCTGCACATTTTCGCAAATGCTATTCCATCCGCTTACGGGGCTGTAGCCTATACGAGATTATAAAGTGAAAATAAAGTAAGAGTCAAGTGTATTTGCCGTAAAAATCGAGTCGCGCCTTTAAAAGGAGGCGGAGATAAGCAATTAACATTGCCGAAGTTAGAGCTCACTGCTTCACGTATCGCTGCACGTTTATGACAATATATAGGGAAAACTTTGCAGTTAAAATGGGAAAAGGTGACCTTATGGACTGATTCTAAAATAACCGTATGTTGGATCAACGGAGATATAAGGAGGTGGAATTCCTATGTATCTGGACGAGTTAACGAAATCAGAGGACACTGCATTTTAGACGAATGGAGACAATGTCCCGCTGATTTGTTAACAAGTGGTGCACCTGGGAAGAATCTTGCGAATTCACAAGTTTGGTTTGAAGGACCATCTTGGTTATCAGAGGATGATAAGGACTGGCCACAGCCATCAGCCGACACTGAGATAGACCTTAAATCACATATTTTTTGCAGATTGCTTCTATTCGATTTTATAAAATGTAGCTCTTATGTTCGCATTTTATACATAACATTTTATACATAACATAATTTCTAATTTCATTTCCTTGTATAATTTGTATTATATGAATTTTTAGTAGTTTTAAAAATTTTAGTTTATCATTGTTTTTTTTTTTCTACATTTATTTTTTTTCTGAATTTCCTTCTCTTTTTGTATATAGCTTATTTTTTTATGAATTTTTGTAATTTTTTGTATTTTCCTTTTTAGTTTTTACAATACTACTTTATTTTATTTCACTATAATTTTAATTTTTGTTTATTATAATATCTTTTGGCTTTGGTACTTATTTTGTAGTCTTGGATCATTTTACTATTTTTCTTCTTTTTATTTTTATTTTTTTATTATTATGATTTACTGTATTAACTATTCTAAGGTAATGCGTTATTGCATTCTGTCTGTGTAATATCTTCTTAACTTTTCGAAATAAATAAATAAATAAATAATGACGGACCAAATAATAAACTTCTTGTAGCCAAAGAGCTTGAGATAGCTGAAGAATTTTGGATCCACTACATTCAGCGTAGATATTATTATAGTGAGTTCAATGCACTAACAGCTGGTAAATCAGTGCCAGCACATTCTTCGATTTTAAGTTTGAATCCAATTTTGGATGAAAAGAAGATTCTGCGAGTAGGAAATCGGCTTAAATATCTGAATAACGATTACGATTCCTCTTCTTCAATCGTTTTGCCGAGATCGAATCATTTGACGAAGGTGATCGTGCGAGATGCTCATGAAAGACTTTCGTATGGAGGAGCAAGTCCGGTTTCATGTCGTTTAAGAGAAGAACGCGCCAACTAATTAAAAGTATAACAAAAAAATGTAGTGTTTCGTCGTATGTTTGGAAAATCAGCCAATCAACCCTTTGCACTATTGCCTAGGAATAGATTGTCTTCATCGAGACCATTCGAGACTACAGGAGTTCATTTTGCCGGATACTAGCACTAGTAATGTATACATTATGCTTTTAACATGCTCAGCGGTTCGAGCTGTTCACGTAGAAATGGTTCCCAACATGACCGTTGTTTGCTGGCCTTAAGGCGTTTCGTAGCGTGGCGAGGTGTTCCAAAAACTATGATCTCTGACAATGCTGGCACCTTCAAGCGGCGGTCAAAGGAAATTAATGATATAGGAAGGTTGATTTGGACTGAAAAATTTCAAGGTATTGCAAGCAATCATAAAATCTCCTGGGATTTTATTTTTGAATGGACTCCATGGTAGGGCGGATTCTGGGAGCGTCTTGTGTGAAGTATAGCGAATGTCTTACGTTTAATGATCCATTAGAGTTAAGTCCTCTAACTCCCTCTCATTTTTTGCAGACACCAATTTATATTTTCAGATGTTATTGATAAGGCGAGATCTGCTTATCTAAGGGATATTTAGAAGTCGCATCTTAAGATAGTCAATTCCTTCTGGAAGGGATGAAGAATGGAATACGTGCAATTGCTGAGATCAGTACATTACTCAAGGAGGGAAATTCCGAGAATTGCTTACGTGAAAGAGATATACTTTGGAGATTAGCTGTTATCGAAAACATATACCTCGGACCAGACAGAAAGGTCAGAGCTTGCGAAGTGCGTTTTCATGATGACCCGCGTTTAAAAAGACCAATACAATACCTCTGTAGTAAGCTTGATCTTTGATGAGTTCTGGAGCTGTCCATGATTATTGATTAAAAATTTCACCTTTTTGTTTAATTAATTATATAGGCAGAGAGCTGCCGCACTTACATGGGATGGCTAAAGGGCCGCTGTGTCTTTTAGTTTAATGAGGCAGAGCTTTGCCTATATTTATGTAGAAGGCAGAGTGTGCCAAGTTATTCTTTATGGCAGAGTATGCCGCTGTTTATTCGGAAGGCACAGTATGCCAATTTACTCCTTATGGCAGAATATGCCGCTGTGATGAGAATTAATAGAACCTTGGGTAAAGTTAACTTAACTCTGTCTTTATTAAATCAATCGTAGGTTATTTATACAATTATTTTACATGCTATGATAATACAAAAGGGAGGCATTATTGCAGAATTGTAATAATGCATTGAAAGAATCATTTATGATGTGTCAGCTTTTCTGATCACAACATTCACATTGAATTATTGAATGATTCACATATAACTGTGGAATTTGTAAAGCGATGACTCCTAGTATAAATATTTTTCTCAATTAAGAATTATGCTTGCATAGCAGAATTTGCTTGCATTGCAAATTCTTCTTGAGGTCGAATAACTTTGTCTGTTTTTAATTATTTTTCATTTCAATTTCTGTTTATAATTATTGACGGTGGTCATGGCTTTACACCTCTAATTTTTAGAAGTGCGAGATGAATAAGTTATTCGCCGGGGGAAGATGTAGAAAATAATCAGAATCCAGCTCATTGTGTCTAAATCTACGCAAAGATTAAGCTGCTACCCTCCTACCCACAGAGAGTAATCTGCAACACTTTTATCCTCTACATCATTTTGCTACTCTTCTGCTCTCACGCACTAGAAAAAAGCGTTTTGTTATCCATCTGCATGCACCCTCCAACACAGAAGAATAATTCTGATGCAGAGATTAATCTGTGCTATTTCTTCGTAGAAACATATTGCTACCCTTTTTCGTACAATAAGTGTATATTCAGTTACTGATCTGAATTATTTCTTTACAGAAGCAATTTGCTTTAGCACAAGGTTTTACCTAACAAATTTATTCATTATGTAGTACATTTATTCTATTTTTCTTCTTCTTTTCAGAAGCGAAAATCGAAATCTCGAATTCTGCGGACATATTGAAGTCATCAAAATATTAAATTGGATTCTTTTGAATTTCCATTGAATTTTTAATTATTGAATTGTTTTTTATTATGTGAATTTTATTGAACTAGTTTTAAATTAGTGTACTTATTTTAAGAATAATTATATTTATTTTTTGTTTGAAGTTTTTTATCTGAACTGTGAACTGTTTTGTGATATTAAGTTAAGCAATTGAATTACGGTTTTGAATAAAATTTTATATTTGAAATTTTAACGACTGAGTTGTCCTTTTAAAAATCGGCATTCCCTCCCACGTCCGAGACTAAATCTCACAGGAGGTGATTCTGATCTTTTATAATACTTTAATGTCAAAATATAGGCATAAATGAAATGAACTTTTCTACTGATTTTTTCGTGTTTTTATTCAGCTCAGCAAGCCTTGCATTACGTAGAATGAACTGAAAAAGACAGATTCAAAATATTATTTGGAATATAAGCACTTGTATTGTTCTAATTAGGTGTAGAATATCCATTTATCACATTGTACAATTTTATTCACAACCTTAGAAGCAGTTATGTAATTTGACGTACTTTTTGGCGTGTATTCCGACATTAATTCATTGCAAATTCATTTTAATTTATTTTGTGGTTGATGACAACGATAAACCAAAATGAATATGGTGAATATAAAAGTACGACAAATTCGAGGTGAAATGTCAGAATATGTGACCAAAATATACGCCTAAGCTACGACAAAGAGATCAGAATCCCCCCCCCTGGTCCCAATAGGAATCAAAAGGTTGCCAATCGTTGCCGTAGATGAATGCCCGTATATAATTTTATATGGTCATTCATCTGTGCAAGTTTGATTCTTCAAGTGGTTTTTCGCATATATTTTTAGTACGGCTCGTCGGACAGGAAAAATGATTATGATCAATTTCGTAGGTTATCATATTTTGAAGAACTTTTCAGTGCAATAGAAACATCTAGACCTGATCGTTTCCACAGTATCCGTAAAATACTAAGATTTTTATATCTTTTTTGAAATCATATTTGCTATTTTTATGAACGCCATGTACAAAACTTCAGCCTCTACGTTAACGCGTTCTCAGGTAGTGTTCAAATATGTAATGAAAGAAAAAAAAATTTGTATGACAACCGCACGAAGGAGTTGCCCGATTTGTCTCATTTTCGAACTTAATTTTACTTTCTTTTAAAGCTCTCTCCCAAAATTTCAGCTCTCTACGCACTTGCACGCGTTCTTGAGTTATCGTGCGTATAGACGGACGGACTTACAGAAATATATGCAAAAATCAAAATAACTTTTAATAGTTCAATCCATTTTGCTCTCTAGCAACATTATTTCTATGCATTACAAACAGAATGACAAACTTAGTATATACTATAATTTCATCATCTTGCAGCATGATTACAGATGAATGGAACTCAATAATAAACTTCCGAATCCACATGCAAAACGAAAATGAAAAAATATATGCATATGTATACATATATGAACAAAAAAAAAAAAAAAAAAAACTTAATATGTGGCTATCGACTATTGATACGAAGAATTTTCGCAAAGATTTGAATAAAAACGTTTTAATTATACTGCAGAACAAACTAATCTTGACAAAGAGTACATCGATGAATTTGCACTGTCAGTTACCTCAATAAAAGTCAAATATATACACATGTAACGTGATAGAAGAATCTTCTGATATGACTTTATTGAATTAATTAAATCCTTACGTGGTGCACGCAAGCAATTTGCATCTTTCAGAAGATTCAGAGCTTACCTCCTCTAATTATTTCATTTCTTGGGATATTATTATGATTCTTCATTGCAGAGGAGCACTTGCTTTTGTTTGCACTGCAAACAACAACTGAAGCGTGACTTTGTTTTAAATTATTACTGATTTCTCCATAAATATGCTAGAGCGTTTTTTTGCTTGCTTCTTTTTCTTTCTTCTTTCATTATTTCTCAGATGAAATCTGGAAACTTAAAGTGATTTTAACAAAAAAGCTATCTAATGGAAACTATCTGCGAGTGCGAACTTCAATGTGACGTAGTGGTAGAATGAGTGTTAATCTCTCGACATACCCTCCGCCAGCTGTATATTTAGTAATTATATGAAGCGGAGCCTGAGACCTCGGGTGTATATAGGGCGTCCCATTTACAGTAAGCCAGAAAAATGGCAGCGATATCAGACATCACTATCTACTCTCTGAATGTCATATTAGCTTATACAAAAGTTCACGGTTTACAAGTTATTCTACATTTTACGATTTTACAGATATTTCCTATTTTATCACCATTTTTCTACATATATTCACTATACAGGGTGTTTCCGTCTAGGTTGTCCATAGAGCAGGAGGTGATAGTACTCACCTAGGTGAACAAAAAACTGTATAGCAGGGTGAGGGAGTCCACATTAACCGTTTGGAAGAAACAAGGTGATTAAGAAATTACGCTAGTCTTTCACAAAGCACCCTGTATCTTTAAAAATACAGGATGTTCGGTCACTGTCAACGGTTCATTGCATGCAGAACTTCAGTAATCCCAGTACTCCTATTCTCTTCGGAGTTCTGTAGGCCTAAATTTAGAATTTCGGATTTTCTTACAATATTTTTAACTTTGACACCTTTTGTTTTTTACAAAAAGGTGGTTAACATAACTTGTTTTTAAAACCAACGGTACGCTATGGAGTCCTCTCTTTAATTTGACCTATTGCATCCTACGTGCTGTTGTCGTTTAAGAGTTAAAAGCTCGTAAACTATTCAGGTAATACCGAAATTAGAGGATCTTTTGTAATAATTACGATTTTCAGTCACTAAGAGAACAAATTAACTTTGAAAATAGGTTTGAGACCAATATTGAGAATAGGTTATGAGCAAATAACTCTTTAACGACTACAGAGAGCACATAGGGTGTAATAGGTCACATTAAACTATTCACCATTAAATTAATCACCATTTTGCAAAAAAAATAGAGGACAAGTTAAAAAAAAAGGTAACAAAATACGAAATATTTGATTCAGACCAAAACATATGAGAGGTGAGGGGTATGCGACTGGTTGATGGGTCGTTGGAAGCACCATGAAATTCGGCATAAAATGCATATTTGAGGGTGACCCTGTACTTTCTCAGATACAGATATTTTGTGAAAACTGGAAATCCTCTACGGGCTCTGGTTTTCGAGATATTACCGTATTAAGAATTCAAGTTATTTGTACTAATGGAAATGAATTCTAGGCGTGTGGGGTGGGAGGGGGAACAAAATTGTCATCAGAAATCCCATACGGGCGTTGGTTTTCGAGATTTTAGCGACATTTGTTCGGGCACAAACGCCATTTCTTGAGTAAGGTTCCCTAGCGGCCTTAGCAGGAACTACCAGCATGCCTTGGTTTTGCTGTTTTCTTTTATTAGCGGGAGAGTTCTAGATATTGGCATGACGTCAAAATGGTTTTGCTGTTTTCAAATCTTGCACGTTTTCTTAGCAGGAAGTTGTAGATATCAGCACTATTCGAATTTCACAACATGACATCACGATGAACAGATTCTAGACGATGTCAATGAGGTTTCTGGGGTATGTGTATTATGTTTTATAAACATTTGTTTTTATTTCCAATAAAATTTCTTATTATAAAAGTATTTCTTAGAGCACATTGTCCAATATGAACTTGGCAAGATGGCGCATTTGTGTTAATCTCTATTAGTTTTCCACTGTTGTATTCATCTTCGACGTTAATAATGATTTCACACTCTCCAACTATCTTCTGCATCCAACGAACTTTTTCAGCTCCCTTTACATATATGGTTTTGTTTCGAAGCAGTGGTTCAACTATAATATACAACTTGTGATACGGTATGTAGCCATCATCCCAGCGGAATCCTTGAAAATTGTGTTGAAGCCATTTTACTGGTCTCTTTCCTGCTGAAGTCAAATCTTTTTATCTGAACGGTGGTTGAAATATAAAGTGCTGCATCTGGCTTTCATTGTTTAAAATTGCCAGTTCTTTAGGGATAAATTCATTGAGGTTTGTTTTGAATCCTTGGCCGTCTACGATGACAGCCATCTTCTAAATTTAACTTTCTAACTTCACTTGTCAGCGGACTCTATTCCACTATTCGATCGTGTAGAAGCAGGCAATATGCTGTTGTATTAGCCGGTATATTTTCAGATGTCTCGAATTCTAGCCTTATGTCAACAGGTCCAGTTTTTATTGTTTCATTTTGATGTGAGCAATCAATGACAGCAATCGGAGCATCGGTTTTGAACTTCTCCCATGTGAGGAACGGCTGATACTGATGACCATAGTATGATTGTGTAAACTTTATATACATCTCATGCATCAATGCGTATCTATTCAAATCAAATTTCAAATTCAAAACATCATAGGGATATGATTCTTAGTTCAAATGAACTGTAACATCGGTGAGTTGGCAGTGATCAAACTTTCTTGCATCTTTGGTTTTATTGTTCCTTCGATTCGTTTGTAATGCTAAGATGATAAATCGAGGTTTCTCCAGTTGAGTGGAAGTCTTAACTGACCAGGTTTGATGCGTGGATTCCGGTTGTACTGGATACTCATATATGTCCCAGCTGCGGAATGAAAAAATTATTGTCCTACTGAAGTAAACACATCTTCTTCTTCTCTTCTTTTCTTTTTAAATAAGTTGTATAACGCTTGCTACCTCAATAAGGCCTACCGGATTGTACGGTTGTACGTAAGCCTAGATATATAATCAAGAACCTCGAGGATACCTACATGATCATATGATTAACTTGGAATTTGTGCATCTAAGGGTAAACCTTAATCGGGCCTGCATTTATCAATTCCGTCGACACTGGCGGGTATTCCTCGGCTCCCCGTGCTCCTCCGTACGTATGCCTGTTGGGGTAACCGAGATCAAATTATCTGGATGAACAGTTACCTCCAGGACAAAGCTGAAATTAGGAGATATAGATTTTTCAACAAAGAATCACGCTCTAATACCAAAGAATACTTATCTAATCTAATGTGTAGGTGATTTCCGTGTTGTCCAAGTTTCTAGAATTTATTTGTGACAGTCCATTCTATGTAGTCCCATGTTGTCCGAATTCAATTTGACATCTACTTCTGCCAAACATTTCTTTTGCAGGTCTGTTACGCAAGTCATCGGGGCCGTTTCGCGATCCCTAGAAGATAATATAATACGGATTAGTATACTGCAACAACAGCAGCCCGTATGGGAGTACCCAAAAGTCAACCATGGCAACAATATCAAGGACACGTAGATAACACTTCACGCCACAACAAATAGGTGCACTAGGTTGGGGCTTATGGAAGGTAGTCTTGTAAGGAATGTAACCTATAAGTTAGGTTAGGTATGTAAGTAAACACGATTGTGTGAAGAACTCAATGTTTTGTGGGAGCTCGATAGTCCTGAGCGATTCACCTTGCATTATTAAGTGGACTTATGACACTTCTTGGTGGAAATAATCCACGAAAAACGAGATTCCATCACTAGTAGCGGGTCGCACATATGACATGAAATCGTGGAAAAATCAGGGAAAACGAACAAATTAGGTGAGCTGTCACTCGCGGCTTGCGACCACTTTTATCGCGGAAACCAACATTTTCTCGAGGAAATTATATTGCCCGTAGGGTTTCCAATCTTGTGTTACACGAATTCGCGATAAGCAGAATTTGGAAAAATGCCCGGAACAATAATTTCTGAAAACTAAAATGTTTGGCCAATCACTTTTCAAAACACCGGTCACGTGTTTAAACTTACAGGGCTACCATCCGCCATGAAGATTTTAAATTTGTTTTCAGAAATTCTTTCACTGCACTTATAACATCATCATCACCGACTAATTATGTCAAAAGAAAGTACTTTTTCCGTAGTTTCTGCTCAAAAGAACAAATTGAGACTTCCTTGCTTCTGTCGCCGGGTATTTTTGAAAAGGGGGCCTTTGCTCGCCACATCTTCGCGGACCTAGCGGTATTGCAGGTTATAAATAGAGCGCCGAAGATGAGTTAGTCAGTTAGTTAGTGCCGGAGGTGCAATTGGGGCGAAGCTCCATATCAGTTTCTATAAAAGCTTAAAGTGAGGCGCCATTGATTAATCACGACTCGCGCACACAGGAAGTAAACACTACGTCACCTACGGGGATCTTGGCGAGGTGTTTTAGGAAAAAAAAAATAGATATCCAGCTTAGAGCGACGTGAAATCGTTGTACGCCCTCACTATTAACAAATATTCCATAAGAGAATTGAAGAAAAAAAAAGGAGGAAAAGAAAAAAACAAAAGGAAACAAAATCTTACCTTCGATACAAATTTCGATATTTCCTGGATTATACCTATAGTCCCTGTTGAGGTCCGTGGGATTTACAGATCCGAGAAGATAGTAACAAGGAAGAAAGTTAAGTAATATATATATATATTTTTTTTACATGCAAAAAAAAAAAATATTTTCAAGTGTAATGAAGAATTGTGTTTGCTTTGATGCAGTGACAGTAGCCGTCATTGCACAGGCGTTAAGCTCCCCGAAGTTTTGTTTGGTGGTATGGTTGGCGCCTTTGGTCGTACGGTTTCGTACCAAAGAAGGTAGATCGTTCACGTACTATTATTGCTATTATAATGAATTGAATAGAAGAGGTTGAATTACACGGGATTATCTGAGACGGCTAGATACATATGTACGTAATCTCTAGAATTGTTGATCGATCACTTATAAGAGTTGACCTTGGCATATTACCTCAATATTATTTATTACTATTTATTAGTTATTTGCATGTTTAGTAATAAAACTACTCTTACATTATTTTATTAACACATTTATAATTCGGCCTGTTGTTATATAATTGTATTTATTATTTTGTCTGCCGTTAGCTGTGGTATAAATGTGTAAGTTTAGCTTGGCCTGTTGATATTTATAAAGATTTTGTATAGTAGAACATGTTCGACCTAGTCGGTACATTTGTGAACTAGATAAGTAGTTACTATCTTACTCCTAACAGTGGAAGTATTCGCACTGTGTTTACGCTCGATGCTTGTATAGATTAAAGAATTTAGTAAGTCGCCTTGATGTCATACACTAAATTGATGGAAATTCTTCAAAACTAGCTCGTTGTTATCATCTCGTGTAATTTCTAACACTTCCAATTATAGTCTATTTATTACATTTCTTCTTATTAACATCATTTCGTTTAACTTTTGTTATACTCCCTATATTTATCCTTTCCTATCCTCCCTATCTGCTCTTTCATTGCTCATAATTAAGTGGTTTCGTGATTTCTTTCCCGTATCCTAAATCACGTGGCACCAAGTTTTGCGTACTCTTTCAATTTACAGGATTTCTCCAATATTTACTCCAGAGTTCACGGAATCTTTCAACTGAACCTGCTCATCTCCCTGAGCCGGTCACATTTAATCTTGCGTGAGTCTGGGCACGTAACAAGTCATACATGAACAAATCAAGAAAATGTTGGAGAATGACATAATCCAAATAAGTAAAAGCCCGTGGAACTCTCCGTTGCTTCTAGTCCCCAAAAAATCTGGGCCTGAGGGCAATAAACGTTGGAGAGTAGTTGTAGATTTCCGTAAAATTAATGAGAAATCTATAGGGGATGCTTTCCATTACCCAGGATAGAGGATATACTGGATCAACTTAGGCATACGCAATATTTCACTACGCTGTGTTTATTACCGGTCACGGGCACTATGAATTTAAAAGAATGCTATTTGTGCTGAAAGGCGCTCCTGCGACCTTTTAACGACTTATGAATTACATTCCAACGGGTCTCCAAGGATTAGAATGCTTCGTCTATCTCGATGATGTTGTAATATATGGAACAAATTTACAAGATCACAACGAGAAATTGGCTAAGGTATTCGACAAACATATAGTCCATAATCTTAAATTACAACCCGAAAAGTGCCAGTTCCTTCGAAGAGAAGTGATTTACCTCGGACATAAATGTTCAAAAGAAGGAGCACTTCCAGATCCCAGAAAAACAAGTTGTGTCCAAAACTTTCCTTAACCCCGAACTGAGAAACTCAATCGTTCCTTGGGTTGGCTAATTACTACCGCAAGTTCATTCCGAATTTTTCAATAATAGTCAGACCGCTAACAGATCTTTTATGGAAAGATGTCAAATTTCCTTGACACAAAAGTGCCAAAACTCTTTCGAGGAAATTAAAAAGTCGCTTGTAAGTCCTCCCCTTCTCACATATCCTGATTTGACTGAACCCTTTAATTTGACAACAGATGCTAGCAACAATGCGTTGGGAACTGTTTTCTCCCAAGGGTAAATAGGCAAAACAAGCCAATAGCGTATGCAAGTAGAAGTTTACATAAGGCGGAACAAAAATACTACACAATAGGAAAAGAGTTACTCGCTATTGTATCGGCCTCCAGCAAATTCAGGTGTTATTTATAGTGCAGAACTTTCACGGTCTACACAGACCACAAGCCCCTGAAAGGCGTATTCAATGTGAAATACCCAACTTCAAAATTAGTCAGGTTTCACCATAAACTCTCAGAGTTTGACTACAAAATTGAATTTAAGCCTGGAAAATTTAACACTAATGCAGACGCTCTTAGTCGAATCCCTGTCCAATTAGACCAAGGTAATCTCAATTCGATCATTGCGGAAGCCCAGATACATCACAATATCGAGCTAGACGAAAACGATTCTAGTTACCCACCACCACGAAAGTCCAAACCAGCACATTGCCATGTTGTCACAAGAGCTCAAGCAAGATAGGTAGAAAATAAGTTGGAAGAAATAATTCAATACCAAAAAACTCCTCAAAGAATTCGAAAGAAATTACAGCACTCCCAACACGACTCAGTTGAAATCGACTCAACGAAAAGTATCCAGTCTGAAAAGAGTACATCTGAGCTGGGCAATCTACCTTCGAATAATCATTCAATGAATTTGCAAAATTAATCACCGGAAATTATTTCAGACCCTCAGGATATTCAAATAATTTTAAAGGACTACCATGACTCTGCATTTGGTGGTCACCAAGGAGTTATTAAAACTTACAAAAAAATAAAGAGGAAAATACAAGTGGAGAAATATGCTCAGTAGCATCAGGAAATATATTTGAAAATGTACTAAATGTCAGAATATGAAAGCAAGCACAGAGTATCGTATGCCAATGGTAATAATAGATACTGCCCTAATGCCATTAGAAAAAGTATACTTGGATATAGTAGGACCTCTTGAAAAAACCCACTCGGGAAACAAGTACGTTTTGACATTCCAGGATAATGTAACGAAATTCGGAGATTGTTATGCCTTGCCAAATGGCGAAGCGGAAATGGTACCAGGAATATTTTTCGACGAGATAATTACTCGTTACCGCATTCCTAAAAAATTAGTAACTGATCAGGCCTCTAATCTCTTAAGCGATCTTTTTAAACGTGTCTGTAAACTCCTAAAAGTAAAAGAAATGCAGACTTCTGCTTATCATCCACAATCTAACGGCACATTGGAACGAACACACAAAACCCTAGTAGAGTACTTAAGAGCTATTGTGTCTGAAAATCCAAAGGTTTGGGATCGATTCCTGAGAACCGCGGCTTTCGTATACAATAATAGCGCACATGATGGCACTAAACTCACCCCAATGGACTATCTGCTTGGATTTACAGCGGATGTTCCCTCACATCTAAGGAGAGAACCAGAGACCATTTACAATCACGAGAGTTACTATCACCTTCTGAAATACAATATAGAGAAAGCATATGCTATCACCCGAAAAAATCTACTTAACGCCAAGAAAAGTCAAAACTGCACTACGATAAGCACGCCCGGCCAGTTACATTCAAACCAGGAGATAAAGTTCTATTAAAACACTCAGCTGAAAGACATAAGCTGTCCCAGATAAGGCTAGGTCCATACCTCGTGGTACAAGTTTTAACACTGTTACTACTGTTATTCAACTCGGTAAACGAAGAGTAACAGTACATAACAACAGATTGAAGCCATTTCACGAATAACGGCTAGTCTGAAGAATAAAAAAACAAAAAACAAAAGAGATAAGAAGACGTGGCGACAGTTCTCATACAACAATAAAAGGCAACCCAACATACCTGTTCAGTGAAAAAAAGGAAAGTTCATTTAAAGAAAAAAAAAATCTGATAATTGAATTTATTTATTTAGTATTACTCTGCATAATCGGAGTACTGAAACTATATAAGTGTATAAGACACAAGAAAAAGATGATCATAGTTAAAACACCCAAACTAATAGTCGTCAATAACCAAAAAATTCAGTTAGACAAGGAGGCACACCCTCAACCCTGTATAGAAACTACGGAAGCTTTGAGTCATGAGCCCATAGTAGAGGTTAAATCTCATAATTTTACCATACCACAAGAGGCGGTGTGTAATGAAGCACCATTCATTACCCAATTCATCACTTAATTCCTTACCCAATATCATGAGTAGTGTATGGACACTTTGGATACCAAATAACATTGCGTCTGTAAGGGACAAGTAACCCCTGTCCCACTATAGAGCAAATCATATGAGATATGCGCGTATGCACGGGAAAGTGAAAGATGATGAGACTAAAGTTGCTTTTTGTACCACTTGTGTGTAAAGTAAATGGCGGAATTGGAAATAACTTCCAGAATATGGAGTTGTGTTTATACCGTGTGACACTATTGATATGAAAAACAAGTAAAAAAGCTAGAATTGGTCTAAGACCAATTCTTAGGATACCCTAGATGAATGCCCGTATTAAATTTCGTATGGTCACCGATCTATTCAAGTATTGATTTTGAAGTTGTTTTTCGCATATATTTCTAGAACGGTTTGTCGCACAGACAAAATGATTATAACCAATTTTATAGGATTTCGTATTCTGCAGAAGTTTTTAGTACCATAAAAATGTCTTGGACTGATCGTTTTCAAAGTATACGTAAAAAACCGAAATTTTTATATGGCAACACCAAGAAAGAGTTGCCCGATTTAGTCCATTTTTGACATTTTATTTCCTAATGTAGTAAAAACATCATGTGCGAAATTTCAGCTCTCTACGTCGACGCGTTCTCAGGCAGTGACCAAATATATAGCGGAAAACGAAATTTTTATATGGCAACCCCACGAAGGAGTTGCCCGATTTGGCTCATTTTCGAACTTAATTTTACTTTTTTTTTTTAAAGTCTGTGTACAAAATTTCAGCTCTCTACGTGTTCGCGTTCTCAAGTTATCGTGCGCACAGACGGACGGACGGACGGACGGACGGACGGACGGACGGACGGACGGACAGACGGACGGACGGACGGACATGCAAAAATCGAAATAACTTTTAATATTATGAATGGGTGTCCAATCCATTTTGCTCTACCATCATTATTTCGAGGTGTTACAAACGGAATGACAAACTTAGTATACCCCTATGATTTCATCTAGGGTATAATAAGAGTAGAGTTGTTATGTTCGGCCACATGTGAATGAATACAGTGTACCTGCTCAAGAGGAGGGTTTATATTTTTTGCAATCGGATTTCGAATTGTATTGTTTTTTCAGGGACGGGGTTATTTTTGCGTTTTCGGATTGCGAATCGTTCTTGTTTTTCGCACGTGGTCGAGGTTTTGTTTAAGTGGGAAGCTAGTGGGGGTGGGCACCCATGGGGGGGGGGGGGTAAAGTTGTTGTTTACACTCTGTCTTCGAAAGGGCCTGCGGTTTGTTGTTTGTATTTTTTTGTGTTGAAAGCGAAAGTGGCTGGCTATAAAGAAGCGGTGTATAAATGTTGGGTAAGGTAAGTTTTGCGCCGTTTCGAATTAATGCGATGATCTGAAAAAAGATCAGGCGAAGAATAAAAGACGTGGTTAATAGCAGCCAAATATTTTTATAGCATTGGATGAATATTTTTCATAGTTCCTCGTTGAAGAATTCGTAAATAATAAATTTCACAGCGAAATCAAATATTTGCATGCAATAGACAGATTTCGATTCATTTTTTAATGATTATTCCACTTTATTTTTATTTCGTTTAAGTTTATTTGTTGTTTTCCTCTAGACATATACTTATCTAAATTAATTGATATTTTTTTATGATAAATATAATATGTCTACTGAATTAGCTGATGTTTCATGTCATTTTTTATTTATTAATGAATATCTGTCTCAAGGAACTTTTTCTTGTGAGAAACTTGTCCAGTTTTTCAAATTTTTTACGATTACTTCATTTTACTTTCATTTCGTTTAGGTTTATTTGTTGTTTTCCTCTAGAGATAATACTTATCTAAATTAATTGATAATGAGAAACATATGGATGCCTTTATTTCCGCAATTATTTTATGATAAATTTAATATGTCTACTTGGTTAGCTTATGGTTCACGTCATTGATTATTTATTAATAAATATTTGTCGCAAGAGAAATTTTTATTAGAAACATTTCCAGTTTTTCAAATTTTTTACGATTATTTAATTTTCATTTCATTTCGTTTAGGTTTATGTCAACTGGATTTGCTACTGTTTCATGTCATTGTTTATTTTTTAATGAATATCTGTTCAAAGGAACTTTTTTTTGTGAGAAACTTCTCCAGTTCTTCAAATTTTTTACGATTATTTCATTTTACCTTCATTGCGTTTAGTTTTATTTGTTGTTTTCCTCTAGAGATAATACTTATCTAAATTAATTGATAATGAGAAACATATGGATGCCTTTATTTCCGCAATTTTTTTTTATGATAAATTTAATATGTCTACTGGGTTAGCTTATGTTTCATGTCTTGATTATTTATTAATGAATATTTGTCACAAGAGAAATTTTTATTAGAAACATTTCCAGTTTTAAAATTTTTTACGATTATTTCATTTTGATTTCATTTCGTTTAGGTTTATGTCAAGAGATATGCAGACAGATATTATAAATAATTTACCAGCAAGTAGTCATACATATCACAAATACCTATAATAATTGGAAACCGTTTCGAAATTAAATGATTTTTCTGAAATAAATAGGATTTCAAGCAGTAGCAGCGCCCACTGGAGTGGTGTGTGAGCAATGTGGCAGTGGCGTGATTTTGGCGTGCGATGTGGCAACAAATTGGTGTGGCAGTAGAATGGTGGCGAATTGGTATTAATATTATTAAGCGCGCATCAAAATGGCAAGCAGGGTATCCATTAAGTAATTCAACATCAACAGTAATAACTAAGGAGAAGTGGCATCCACTGCCACTTACCGCTCGAAAATTAAACTTGTCGGAGACTAGTGCAATCAAGTGGTGCCACGCCACTTCTCAAATGCCACGCCATCGCTACTCTATTTCAATGTGCGCTATTCTATTTGTTTTTACGGGACTAAATTTTTTCACTTACCATTTAATCGCCACGCCACTGCCACACACCACTCCAGTGGGTGCCCGTCTTAAAAGTGAAGTAGTAGCATGTACTATGTATATAACATTTACAACTACTATTTTAAACAAAAGTAAATCAGACCTTTTTACTTTTAATCTACAAAACGTTGCTGAAAGCAAATTAAAACTTGATAGCCGACTTTTAACCCCAAGACAATTTTTTGAAACGTTAGCAGTATACATTATTTATTTTAGGTTTTTTACAATTAATGCTGACCTTTTTATTTGTAATTTGCAAGAGGAGGTCCAAAAATTAAATATTTCAAATTAATATGGCCTACATTTCTTGTTTTTTCAGCTCAAGTTCACCAAATCGTCAACCTGTTTTTACCGGCACGAGCCCCTTGTTTATATACCGGGAAATGATTCAGTTTTTTTTTCTTCGTTTTTGCTGCAACTCGTGCTTTTTTGTTTACGCTACCTTCCTACTTCGGAAATTGATGACGTTTGTTAAGAAATATGATAATGTGGTTTGAACAAGATTAAATTATTCGAAGCAGCAGTAGCAGCGAAGTAAGAAGAACACATAATTGGTGAATGCGTAATTGCACACATATTCGCAGAAAGATGTGACGTGCTAACAACACCTACCTGATATTGTTCAAATCACATTATCATATTTCTTAACAAACGACATCAATTTCCGAAGTAGGAAGGTAGCGTAAACAAAAAAAAAAGCACGAGTTGAAAAAAAAACGAAGAAAAAAACTGAATCAGTTTACCGGTATGTAAACAAGAGGCTCGTGCCGGTAAAAACAGGTTGACGAACTGGTGAACAAGCTCAACTGTGATGAGGATACTGGTTTGTAAAACCATGAAAATAATGTGGAATAAGAGCTGATTTGCATTTGTTAAAAAAAAAATTGGTTGCAAATGTTGTATACATATGTGGAGAATTAAAAAGAATTAACTTATTGACTTTATATAAATTTCATTTAAATCTTTTAACAACACGCTGATACTATGATTTACATTTAAAATTATATCACCTACTTTTGACAATTCTGGGTTTAAATCTAAAAACTGCCTACAGTGAAGCTCCATACAAACATGTGCCCAAGTTAATAAGCCTACGTTTTAATAAGATTATCTCAGGGTTAAAAGCCATCAATCTTGTCTTCAAATGCACTATACTGCAATAATTATTTGTAATGGAAATTCATTGCATCAAAACTAAAATATTTCGTAAAAAAGTCTAGAATAATTTAAATGTACAGAAGAAGTTCGACTTGAAATAAAAAATTTTCACACGGTGATTTTAATACATTTTTCAAGAAATTGCCCACTGCCTCATTTCGTTATTACCTTGTTGAAGTTGGTTAAAAAAATGTGATGAAAATTAAAAATTCAATAGTAGAAGGGATCCTTTTTAAACTTGAATGCTGCATTTTTTTTTTGTAGAAAATGTGAAAAATCGTTTTTAAGAGTTGATACTTTAAGGCGACATCAGAAGTATAGCTGCAAGAAAATATCAAACTCAAAGGAAATTTCTGAGCAGCCTAGGTATTTGTGAAATGTATGACTACTTTCTGGTAAATTATTTATAATATCTCTCTGCATATCTCTTGACACAAATCTAAACGAAATGAAATCAAAATGAAATAATCGTAAAAAACTTGAAAAACAGGATAAGTTTCTCACAAGAAAAAGTTCCTTGAGACAGATATTCATTAAAAAATAAACAATGACATGAAACAGCAGCAAACCCAGTTGAAATAAATCTAAACGAAATGAAATCAAAATGATGTTGCGTACCAAATCCTGCATATCAAAAATATTCCTAAAAAAGGGTATAAAAAATAAATACAATATATACAAATATTTCAATTCATAAAATTTTCGTACAAGCTAATCATGCTTAAAACCATGCTTGGCTTATGTATTTAATTAGTGAAGAAAATTGCATCAGCAATTTTTTTCACATACCATTCGTTTTTACAAAAATTATTCCCATGGCAAATTTTGTCTTCAGCAAAATATGTCAGTAGAAATGGTTATGATTTGTCATGTAAGTTATAATGTGTATGTACGAACGTACATACATATCACAAAAGAGCTTTCGGGATAAGAAATGCGCGCCGCGAAATTACATTATACGCGCGCCTTAATTTCAATCGACGGGACGGTGGCTGATGTTTATAAAACATCAAATTTCATTTTTTCAAGCCATGTTTTCTCTAGTTTTAGTATTTTACTATATTCTTATTAATTTTTAAGTCTAATGTATTTTTTTGCTTATCTTCCAACTGTATATTCGGTTTCTTATACTGTTAGTTAGTACGTACTTCTTTTATGTACTTTATTTTCTCTTATACATATTATATTTTCCGTTTATATTAAATTCTAATGCGTTTTTTTTTGTTAACTTGGTAAATTTAAACATTTTTCTTTTTATATGCCTCTTTTTTGTTTGTTTTAAATCTATTAGCTTATAAACTTCCTATTTATAATTAGACTTTAATTAATTAATTAATTTTTACTATTCTATCTATTGTTATTTCTGTTTTTGTTCATTTACGTCCACTTTCAATTTTAATTTTATTTCTATTCTATTTTGGGTTTATTTCAAATTTTGTCTTGTTTTTATATATATGTTTACAATGTATTTATTTAGGCCCTGCTGCCTGTAATGCATGTTGTTTTATCCCTTTACTTTGTGTTATGGAACATTTTCGTTTCTACGTACGTTTCATCTTTTACCAGGTCTACCTTTTATGTCCTTAATTAGGTTGATTAGTTGTCCATATTGACAGTGTCCGTGTTCCATTTTTAAATGATTTGGACTGATTTTGTTTTAGTGAGGCTTTTAGCTCGCCTTAAACTGGGTTGGGGCGCAGGAGTTCGCTCTTGTAAAGGAATTCTCTCTGAAGAAATTTCGGGGTTACCTTGTGATTGGTTTCTCTGTTGTCTCATCTTGATGAGAACAGGGTTAAGATGTTTTACTGCCACCACAATCATTATGGCCAAAACTAGTAGGCTCGTAAATGATAGAGAGGTTATGGACAGGATATGGGAGTTTCTACTTGATACCTTCTGTTCATATTTGCTGATTTTGTTTTGGATCTCTTCCAATGAATGTGTGCCTTTATAGACTGATTTGTGGATATCTTCTCTGATAAATGAAAATAGTCACGCATTTGGCTTATTTAATTTTATCAACATGTCCTTTTGGGAAACTTGTATTCTATACCTGCAATTGGGCATTTCGTTTAAAGGGTTATACAATAATTTAATGGCACATTCATTTGATGTTGCTGCCTTTATTATGGGCGTGTTTAATTGGACTACATACGTGCTTTCTTCCAAATTACTTGTTATTTTCTTGAAGTTTTTCATGTCCTCGCCTTTTAATAGTAGGAATTCCTGTGTTTTTGCACTGTTTGCAATGTATGAATAACCAGGGTCTGGAATTAAGCAGTAATTTGCGGACTTGGGTACAGAATAGCATCGAATTTGTTGTAGCCTCATTTTTGGCAGGTTAAAAATTGGGAGAGTAACTCTCACCACCAACTTATTTTGTATGATAAGTGACTGTGTCCTGCTGTCTGATATAGGACAGATAGACAATTTTGGTCATTTGGGCAATTCAAGGTCGTCTTGCGGTATATTTCCAGCAGATTTTTGGGAGACACTAGCAGTGGGTGTATATGATTGGTTATACTAGCTATTATTATATCCAGAAGGGCTTGTTGTCGATATTCGACTTCGATGATTTGGAGTAATAAGCTCGATATAATCTCTTGTCTTAGTTGCCTCCTAGTTAAGTCATCGGCTGGAGATCGTTTATCTGGTGCGCTATTTGTTGTTTACGATCCATTAGCCAAGCCACCGGTTTTTGAATCTGTTCCAAGGTAGTTTTAACAACACTAATTTTTTATTTCTTTAGCTCAGCTAGGGCTTGTGCGTTTGATTCAATTTCAACTAACCTGCTGTATATTTCTTTCTCGTTATTTCTGTCCATGGTGCCGAATAAGTAATGCATGGCACCGCCTATTCCGTCAAATAACGACCTGATTTTGCACCGTCCAGGTACCATTTCCTTAATGATGTTCGTACGCTTTCGTACACTGTCTATTATAGCCTGAGTATGATGTGGCTGCCCGTTGCAGAGGTCTCCTTGGTCTGTTATATTTAGGCAGAGTTTATACACTGAGCGCTAATCCTGTTCTGCTAGACTGATTTGTGTCTCTAGCTCATTTATATCTATTTCCGTTAGAATGTTCCAGGTGTTATGATACACCACGAGGCTTCCTAGATCCTCGAAAAATATACCGGAGCTATTTAGATTCGTTATAGTATAGGGTTTCATGGCGACTTCTCCTGTCGTATACTGGACGAGGATGGTCATTATAATTAATTGTAGCGCCATTTCTGTGGGCAATACGGAGGAAGAAAATAGTCCTTTAAGTATGGTTTTACTTTTATTGTCCCGTTTTAAACTGGGCAGTGGAGTGACTCCACCGCAAATGTTCCGGAGGGGGGTATTGAAATGAGGTTTAATGGACACTGAAGTAGGAATTTCAAGTCAACCTGGTTCATTTTTGTTCAACCTGCTCTTACTCGAAATATGGTTTTAAACGATTATTATGTACCGTTACCATGCGTTTATCAATTTTGATTGTGGTATTCACATCGCTTGGTATTGCGATTACCTGATAAGATCCTACCCAGATTTGAGAAAGCTTATGTTTTCTGCTTTCATTCTTGATGAGGATCTTGTCCCCTACATGGAAAGTTAGGGGCCGTACCGTCTTATCGTAGTACCCCTTTGAGCGCTGTTTACTTGCCAGGCAGTCTATTGGGGTAAGTTTAGTACCCTCGTGTGTTGTTATACACGGATGCAGCGGTTCGTAAGTATTGGTCCCATGTTTTGGGATTTTCATCTACGATTGGTCGCAGGTATTCTATTAAGGGTCTATGTGCACGCTCTGATGATCCATTAGACTGTGGGTGGTATGCTGAAGTTTGTGGCGTAGGATTTTTGGAGCTTATACTTCAGTATATGATTATAGCTCTCAACATTATAAATGGGTTCGGGATCCCGTTTTAAATTTGAGGGGACATCCGCTGTGAAGCCGTATAAGCAGTCTATTGGGGTAAGTTTGGTACCCTCGTGTACACTGTTGTTATGCACGAATGCAGCGGTTCGTATGTATTGGTCCTATGTTTTGGGATTTTCATCTACGATTCTTCGCAGGTATTCTATCAAGGGTCTATGTGCACGCTCTAGTACTCCATTAGACTGTGGGTGGTATGCTGAAGTTTGTAACTTCTTTACCTTTAGAAGCTTACATACTCTTTTGAATAATTCACTCAAGAAATTTGTTCCCTGATCGGTGAGTATTCATTTGGGTATGCGATAGCGCGTAACGATTGCATAGCAGTCGACAAATTTTGTTAAATTATCTTGGAAGGTCAAGATGTATTTGTTAAATTTTGGTAAATTTTGTCGAACGGTTGTTCTGCGATGTCCGTGATAACCATTGGCATTTTATATTGTGGAGATGCTTTCATCGTCTGGCACTTTGGGCATTTTTAAATATATTTCTTGATGTCGCTAAACATGTGTCTCCACCAATACTTGCGTCTTATACGTTTGTAAGTTTTTATGACACCTTGATGGCTACCAAATGGAGAATCGTGATAATCTTTTAAGATTGTTTGAATCTCCGTGGGGCTCGTGATTACTTCGGATGTCTTAGCAGTACTTACATGCGGGTCAAGCGTCGCTGGGTTTAGTGTTTCCGCCTCCGTAAGTTGAACTTCGTTTTGGTCTGCCTTCATGTGCTCTTCCGTTTCCGCGCTGGAGCTATTTGTAATCTCTTGAGCCTTTTGCTTCTGAGTCACGACGAAGCAATGAGCGGATTTCATTTTCTTCTTATTATTTGTGGAATCGTCTTCCTCCACATCTGAGTCCATTCTGTGGTGGACTACGGCTTTTGCCGTTAAGGTATTGACTAAACTGCCTTCCTTTAATTCTTGAGGGATGCGACTTAGTGCATCGGAATTAGTGTTGTACTTCCCGGGTTCGTATTCGATGTTGTAATCGAATTCAGATAATTCGTGGTGAAATCTCACCAAGCGGGAAGTAGGGTCTTTCATATTGAATACAACTTTGAGAGGTTTATGGTCAGTATAGACCGTGAATTTCCGGCCTTGAAGATAGCACCTGAAACCCTTGGTAGCCCAGACAATAGCCAAAAACTCTTTCTCTATAGTAGAGTAATTTCTTTCGGCTTTGTTTAATGTGCGGCTTGCATAGGCAATGGGCTGGTCCTTTCCAACTCCTTGAGGAAGAACAGCTGCTAGAGCCCTGTTACTTGCGTCTGCAGTGAGGTTGAAAAATTTTGAAAAATCGGGGTAAATCAAAAGTGGTGGGGAAATTAAAGCATTTTTTTTTGCTTTGAAATGCGTCTTGGCATTTCTCAGTCCAAGTGAATTTTACAACCTTTCGGAGTAAATTCGTGATTGGACGTACAATTTTGGAGAAGTCTGGAATGAATTTCCTGTAGTAATTGGCAAGTCCCAAAAACGATTGAACTTGCCTTACTATTCTAGGAACAGGAAATGTTTGGACGCAGGCCGTCTTACTTGGGTCTGGTAGGGCTACTTCGCTAGAACATTTATGTCCTAGGTTTATCAACTTCTCTTCGTAGAAACTGGCACTTTTAAATTGTTCTCTCTCAACTTGTCGAAGACTATCCTCAACTTTTCGTTGTGATCATTTAAATTTTTACCATTGATGACAATGTCGTTCTCTCACTTTGTCGGAGACTTTGCAAAGTTTATCATTGTGGTCATTTCAGTTTTTACCATAAATGACGATGTCGTCAAGATAAACGAAACTTTCGAGACCTTGTAGGCCTATTAAGACGAAATTCATGAGGCGTTGAAATGTGGCGGGGGCTCCTTTGAGCCCGAATGGCATACGCTTGAGCTCGTAGTGCCCATAACTTGTGCTGAAGGAAGTTTCATGTCGATCTTTTTTGTCGACAAGAACTTGGTGATAGCCGTTGGCCAAATCGAGGGTGGTGAAATACCTTGCATGACCTAATTGGTCAAGAGTATCCTCGATTCGTGGTAGCGGGAATGCGTCTCCAATTGTCTTTTCGTTTAATTTACGAAAGTCGACAACGACGCGCCACATTTTCTTTCACCGTCAGGCCCGGCTTTCTTGGGGACAACTGGTAAAGGTGAACTCCAAGGGCTTTTACTAGATTGGACTATCCCGCTGTCTAGCATTTCGTTTAACTGATCATTGATTACTTGCCGCTGTGTTTCAGGTAAGCGGTACATTTTTTTATTTGATTGGTGCTTGATCTTGCACCAATGGAATATTATGCGTTATCGCATTTGTATTGGTGAGTTTGTCACCTTTGAATAAGAAGATATCGTTATACTCTTCGCAGAGTTCTGATATCGAAATTTTTTCTTCCACGGTCAAATTAGGGTCTAGGCTGAGTTCTTGCTCTAGCCGAGAAATACGCGGGTATTGCTTTATTTCGTCCTGAATCTCATAATCTGGGTGTAGATATCGTACATGTTGTGTAATTGCAGCTTATTTCACATTCCTTGAGTTCATTTATCGGGATTAGTCTCCGTGCAAGGAAACATTAGTGCCCTCTTAGGACCCTCAACGTTACAGTTTTTTGCTAGGAAATCATTTCCTAGAATTCCATCATCGGATAGGCCGGGAAGTTCTTTACGACTTTAAACTTGTAGGGAATTTTTTTTGAATACGAAGTTTCCCTGTTAATTTCCCAGCATCTTTCCGGTACCAAATGGGGTCTGTATGTAATGTACATGCCTCATTGTGGTTAATTGCTTTGAGATCTTTTAATGACCTTTTCTTTATTGTACTTACCTGAGCGCCAGTGTCTACTACCAGTTTAGTTTGGCCGAACTTTCCATTTACGTTTTTGTTGACAGCTATTTACTGCATGTCTATAACGACCACAAAATTCACATTTCTTACGTACGTTATATACTCTAGAATTATTGGGCCCTTGTGGGTCCCTAGGACGTTGATTTGGTGGTACATTAATTTTATGTGGTCTCTGGAAACTATTGTTGCTTCTTCTGCCGTCACGCACGTTATGATTATACATTTTACAGTTCACATAGTACGGCGTATTTTTACGTTTCAGACAATCGGTGTATGTATGGCCTCTTATATTACAAAATCTACAAGTCATTTTATTCAAATAGTTATTTTTATTGTTTACATTAAAATGTTTGTTTGGAGATCTTGGCTCCTGTTTGATGTATGGTGATGTGTTTGCCTGTGTGAAGTGCGTCTGCTGAATGTGACTATATATGTTGGGCAGGGTCTGAGGAACCTGAGCGAATGGCATTATGCCGGGATTAAATACGCTTTGATTTGCTGATGAATTAATTTGGCTGAATTGTGCGTTATTTGGTCTTGTTGCACTCATTTAATTGGGTACTGTATTCTATATCACATTTTGCTGAAATTGCCCTGAAGGTTGCAGGAATAGAGCACTTTGCTGGAGATGTTCCATGACAAGTGCTCTTTGTACTAATTCATCTACAGTGCCGTCTGCCATTGTCAACAGGTACTGCAGAGTACCAGCATCTGTTTCACTCGTGCCGTTACCAGCTCCTGGTAAGTTTCTCTAGGCAGGTATGTGCGATTTAGCCGTTGTTCTACTTATTTGAAAGTAGTTGGCATATTTGAGGCGAAAAGCTGATAAGCTTCGCCTCGAAGTCTGGTGGGGAATATTTGTAAGAAAGCGATTTTTGCATAATCTGCCATCTTTGGATTGGGGATTTTCGCTTTTGACACTATTGTGGAGCTAGTTTGTTCTATGCTGGTTTCCAGGAGGGAGTCGCCCACCCAATTTAAAAGTAATTCACTCGGGTTGGAATCACTGACACTGTCTTCGATGGTACTTTCTCTTAAATTAACACAGTTATTTTGGATAATGTCTACCCCGAGAGAGTGCGAAAATTCACCAAACTCCTTTAAGCTCTTTCTGAACTTTTCTGTGTTAATTTTAAATCTTTCGATTGTTTCCAATCTTTCTTTTCGCACTTTCTCTTCCAAATTTTTTAAATAGAATTCTAAATTTAATGTATTTCTTACTTGATGAGGACCTGTAAGGATGTTCCCGCTCCTGAGGGTGATTCCTCCTGTGGTAGAATTTATTGGTAGTGTTTGATTATCACCCTCTGTAGAGGTTGTTGCTCCCGCGTGGCCTCCTTCGTACCGGGGCGGAATTTTCTGTGCATCGCCCGGCGAGAAAGATCGTTGTGGAGTTGGTTGAAGTGGTGAGATTTCCGGCGGTGTTTGCTGGTGGGAGCTTTCTTCGCTCATGGACCACCGTGTGTAAAATTTGCAGCTAGGTGGGCTTCTGCCGTCTTAATTCCCTTGGTTCAAATTGAAAGGGGGGCTTATTGCCTTCTTCGAGGTCTCTCTCAATGCAGGATCGCTGGTTTCGTCGCTTGAAGTTATTTTGCTGCCGGGGGGCCCTTGGCCTTCTTAAATTTCCCTGGATAAAAGCTGAAAGGGGGCACGTTGCCTACTTCGAAGTCCCTTTCAGCTCCGGATCGCAGATTGGAGGGTATTTGATCTTCCTTCAGGTGTCGGGTTGGAATTTTCCTCTTAATGTGGACGTCTATTTTTCCTGGGCAGCGATTAAGCCCCCTATTGTCCCACGTTGGCACTTGGGTGCTTTGATGAGGGAGTGGCTGCGTGTTTTCTAACAAAGGCAGTTAAAGCTGTCCGACCATGAGCGTTGGGGGAGATTAGATCAAACAGGTCTAATCTAATCAGCCCCTTTCGTTCTTTGTAGGATAGCGGCTTTTAAAGCTCTTAGGTTTGTCTTGACTTTGAAAAACTGGCTTCCACTATCCTACCGGCTGCGCCACTTTGTTAAGTACCTTTTTGTGGGATTGATGATGTTACGATAATCCAGAACGCGTTTGTTTGTTTTTAAACTCTGTTCTTTTTATTTTGCACTTGGACTTGCAAACCTTTTACAAACTTTTATTTTCAATAACTTATTCGTTTTCACTTATTCCGAAAAATTTTATGGAATTCACAAACGTACTTTTTAATACTACTAATTTTCTGCTGCTTTTATCATCGCGCAAACTTCTTTCTTTATAATGCTGTTTTTCTAGTATTTTTATTGAATTCACAAACTTCCTTTTTTTACTACTAATTTTTTTCTGCTTTTATTATCGCGCAAACTTCTTTCTTTATACTCCTATTCTTTTTGAATCGTTCTTTCCACCGACGCTACTAAACGCAAGTTTTAAGCCCAACTCTACTTTTCGTTGTTCAAAATCAACTGAACCGAGACCGACCCGTCTCCAAGTCAAAAATCACCTCCCGAACCGCCGTTAGTTACGATGAAGAACACAACTATTTTTCAAATTCTACTCTGTTTTCTTTTTAGAACTCGACCGCCTAACCAACCGTTTTTAAAATCTTTAATCCAACTCTACTTTATTTTTAATTTTCTGCCGAACCGCCGCGTATAATATTTTCATGCCAACTCGCTTTTGTTTTAAAAATTCGACTGCACTTTTGTTGCGATCAAGAGCCGTCGTTCAGGGTAGAAAATGCATTCTTGCATTTCTACCCTGAGAAAATTTTTCATTTATTCTGGACTTGTTTATACAAGTCCAGAATATTTTTCGTTGGACGGTGGCTTGAAAAAATCAAATTTGATGCTTTTATAAACATCAAATAATCGTAAAAAATTTGAAAAACTGGAAAAGTTTCTCACAAAAAAAGTCCTTGAGACATATATTCATTAAAAAATAAACAACGACATGAAACAGAAGCAAACCCAGTAGACATAAACCTAAACGAGATGAAATCAAAATGAAATAATCGCAAAAAATTTGAAATACTGGAAATGTTTCTAACAAAAAAGTTCTCTTTAGACAAATATTCATTAAAAAATAAACAGTGACATGAAACAGAAGCAAACCCAGTAGATATATTATATTTATCATAAAAAAATATTGAGGAAACAAAGTCACCCACATGTTTCTCATTCTCAATTAATTTAGATAAGTATTATCTCTAGAGGAAAACAACAAATAAACCTAGATGAAATGAAAGTAAAATTAAATAATAGTAAAAAATTTGAACTGGAAAAGTTTTTTACAAAAAGTTCCTTGAGACAAATATGCATTAAAAAATAAACAACGACATGAAACAGAAGCTAACACAATAGCCATATTATATTTATCGTAAAACAATATCAATTAATATCTAGAGGAAAACAACCAATAAACTTAAACGAAATGAAAGTAAAGTGGAATAATCATTAAAAAATAATCGAAATCTGTTTATTGCATGCAAAGATTTGATTTTGCTGTAAAATTTATTATTTTTACGAATTCTTCAAAGAGAAACTATGAAAAATATTCATCAAATGCTATAAAAATATTTGGCTGATATTAACCACGTCTTTTGTTTTTCGCCTGACCTTTTTTCAGATTACCGCATTAATTCGAAACGACGCAAAACTTACCTTACCCAACATTTATACACCTATTCTCTATATCCAGCCACTTTCGCTTTCAACACAAAAAATATAAACAACACACTTTGCCCACCCGCAGGCGCCTACAAAGATAGAGTGCAAACAACAACTTTGCCCCCCATGGGCTCCCACCCCCACTAGCCCCCCACGAAGACGGAGTGTAAACAAATAAACAAACAAAACCTCGGTCACTTTAGTCTCATCTTCTTTCACTTTCCCGTGCATACGCCCATATGTCATACGATTTGCTCTATAGTGGGACAGGGGTTACTTGTCCCTTACAGACGCAATGTTATTTGGTATTCAAAGTGTCCATATACTACTATCATGCATTACATTAGTTAATATGCAAATCAATTAAACGTGCATGCATGCATAATACTACGCACATCCAAAAATAGAAAGATCAATTTCACGCTTTTACTTCACACACTTCATGCAAAACCTAAAAACCCATGCATCTCAATTTATATAAGGCTAACTAATTCTTATTTTAGAACAGCTTTCTCTATTGCCTTTTCCTAGCTAGCCCACAATTAGTATAATTTATTGCAGTCTCAACATTTTTGTGGCAATACACCGCACTCAGAATAAAAAATCCAAACGCCACAGCACGATACCGATTTTAAGCATTACAACGGCACTGAGTTAGCCCTGACCTATCCCACTGTCAGTATATGCTATTTGTTTACTTGTAGTTTATTTGTACATAATTGGGGAAGCCCATGTGTGAAGTGCATAGCGGCTTAGTGGCTGACCCACTTATTGAGTAATGCGCATCGTTTTTTGTCTTCTTTCGGTTTGCATTATATCCTATGCACTTAGAAGTGAACTTCTTTCTGTTTGAATTATATCCTATGTACTTGGAAGTGAACCAATGACTGTAGAGAATTTCTTGAACGCAGGGGAAATGCTCTGTTAAAATATACCAATATCGTTTATATAGGCAATATTGGTTATTACTGATATATCGGGGAGACGTTCCCGATAGTCAATTCTAAAAATTCCTACATACAATTCCTTAAATTTCTCACCCCACTACGAAATTATAACTATTTTGCTGAGTTAGTACGAAATCGAACAAAGATCTCCCAAATAAAAAGCCGATACTTCGAGGGTATTGGGCAGTTGAATTTTCAAAATTTCTAGAACAGGTTGACCCCCACCATTGGTAAGGCAACCTATTCCAACCAAAAACCGTACTAAGAAAAATAAGCAAACGGGATTTCATTTTTTCAAACGTATAATAGTGAAAGTATAGTCTAACGAAGCAGTAGAATAATATAATAAAATAAAAGTTACAAGAGTTTTTATTTAAAATTGGGCTAGTAATCTTCGCTCTAGCAAGCACTTATTAGTCCAAGTTACGGAACAGGTAACCCGTAATAGGTGTCGTGTCGACAAACAGAGTCAAACAAATCACCCAAAACTTTCAATCAGAAATCACGAAATCAAACAAATCCGGAATTATCTTACTACCTCCTACCCAAGAAATAGCAACAGCAAACAAAGGAAAAGCTATCTATGAAACCAATCGTTCAGAATTAAAGGACGCAATCAAACACCGATCTGCCGATAAGGCTTAACTAAGTTTTCAATATAACCTTCTAGGTAATACAAAATAATAAGAAATATCTGACTTTAGGATGAAAATTAAAAAAAATATATAATATATAAATACATATATATACATTATATATATATATATATTCTAAATAACCCTACATACATACATATTTACAAATGTATAACCAAGCTAATATCAAATTTTATATCAAGAACAAACCTAGATACATACATATTTATATATGTATTAACATTATAATTAAACTTTATATAAACAATGTGTACTATTTAGCTCAAATTAAAATCTAGATAAAATAAAAAAAAATGTTATACGGGACGAAGTCTTGCAGCTTTTCTTCTCCCCATATTTCGGTACCTGACCACCTGGTCGAGCGGTGTCCAATCCAGTCAGGTTAGGTGGTGTGGAACGGGCCCGAAGGCGCTCAACCGAGCAGTACAACAAAAATTTTACCTTGTGCCTGGCGGAAAAGCTCAGGCTCCCTCGGGTGGTGCGGCTACCTTGCGTTGCGTCGGCAAACAAACTTGGTATTTGGCAATGGGCAAAACTCCCTGCTGCGCCTTTCTTTCTGGCTCTTTAATTACTCTTTTTTTTTTTTGGGTAAACGATAACGCTTTTTCTTGTTTTGTAGTTTTTGGTTTAATTTACTTTATTACTTTAAAGAAAAAAAAACAATAGAGCACAACTTGTCGTCGATAGAATCTCAATCTTAACCTTACTTCAAGAACTCTTCACACAGTCTCCCCAATTTTTCGCGGACCTACGTGACTTACTTCTATTACAATCCCTTTTCTCGTTTTCGTACTACGAAAAATGACTTGAGCCTAATTAGTGACCCCTATCTGCCAAACTAATTACTAGTGCCTACTCATTCTTGCTATACATTCTTCAGCTTACATGTTTCGACTAATTTTAATTTTTTTTTTTTTTTATTTACCTTTGGGAAAATGATTTTAATTACTACTAATGTTTTGTTCACATTTATGTAACTGATTTTAATTATTACTCATTTTTAATTTATATTTGTTAAACGGTATTAAATTATTCCTTATTTTTAATTCACATTTGGGGCAACTAATTTTAATTATTTCTGATTTTTGGAGTGAACAATATTCCATCCGTATAGGATATTTGTCAAAGTTTTGAATTTCTATATTCACCAAAGTTATTTTTTTTCCTTTCTAATTTCCACATCTGTCAAAGTCTTCATTCCATCTTAAGTTTCTATATTTGCCAAGGATTTTAATTCAATTCTAAATTTCTACATCTGTCAGAGTTTTCTTTCAATTTTAAATTTCTATATTTTCAAAGGTTTTCTTTTTATTCAATTCTACATTTCCATATTCCTAACATTTTGATTCGGTTTTAAATTTCTACATCTGTCAAAGTTTTCATCCCATCTAAAATTTCTATATTTGCCAAGGTTTTGTTTTTTTATTCAATTCTAAGTTTCTACATCTGACAGAGTTTTCATTCCATTCTAAATTTATATATTTGCCAACGATTTTTATTCAATTCCAAATTTCTACATCTGTCAGAGTTTTCATTCCATCTAAAATTTCTATATTTGGAAAGGTTTTTTATTCAATTCTACATTTCCATATTCCTCACATTTTTATTCGGTTTCAAATTTCTACATCTGTCAAAGCTTTCATCCCATATAAAAGATTTGTATTGTATTGTATTTGCCAAGGTTTTTAATTCAATTCTAAATTTCTATATTCCTAACATTTTCATTCGGTTTCAAATTTCTACATCTGTCAAAGTTCTCATTCCATTTCAATTTATGTTAAATGTCTTTTGCCTTTAATTTCATACTGAGTGTCGAAAGCTTTCGCTTCAAAGTTATTAACACTTTTGGGTGAGCAATATTAATTTTCTCATTGAGAGATGACAGAATATTTTCTTGCAACCTTCGGCGATTCTATGTCTAAGCACAAGTCCAGCAAAATACTTCGGCTCTGTGCGGCCACGTCTGGGTTCGCCTTTTATACAGTCGGCTGTCGTGGTGTATTTGTGACGACCAGGTATCGCGCGAAGTTGTAAGAATGAGTTCTTCCGTGCGTTCAGGTGTACACACCGATGTGCTTTTTAGCACATCGGTGTGCACATCACATAATTAAATAAGTAGGGATAGCAAACAAACGTTTGGTGTGCACTTCGAATCGAAATGCCACTTTTGAAAGGTCTTTAAGAATAAAGCCATGCTAAACGTCAAATCTACTAAGCGCACGGCTTGATTCCACTGTGGTTTAGTGCTTAGAATATAGAGAGTACAGGAAGTGTGATAAGCCAAATTTGGTATAGTCAAATTCTGGTTGTGTTAGTATCTGTTGCCGCTGTAGTGAACGCTCAGTACAGCCGTGTAGTAGAATCAATATAGAAAGCGGGGCAACAAGATATATGGTTGAAAATATTACGTTTGCTCCCATCGAAAATGTTTTCATTCGCTGTCACTATGCCAACATACCCAGGGAATTTCACAACTGTCACAAACGTAAACAAATCTAGGTGAAGGAAGGATTTTTTCGATTTTTCATAGCTTTTGTTATGCATTTTTAATTAATTTAATATACAAAGTTGTGTAAGGTATACAAAATAATATTTTATAACTATACTTGCCTAAAAAATGATTTCCCACGTCGTACCTTGGTGTTGTTGCGGCAATTTTTCACCGAACACTTCATTCTGAAGTTACATGAACATCACTTAGAAATATATCACTATAATATCAACAGATAATTACTTACAGTCTTTACTTTATTTAGCACTATTTTTAAATAAAATATTTTTCACTTTTCCAAAGTTTTAAATTAAATACAAATAGTTACAAATTAGAAAATTTCGTTGGACAGCTGAAAATACATTTGTCTCTTTCTTCAATATAATGCTGACCTACTTCACGGGACCGTGAAAAAATCCACGCTCATGCACACGAATTTTACAGGGATCAACACTTCCTGTTGTCTCTATATTCTAAGGGTTTGTTGACTCGAAGTTTGAAATTTCCGTCGTTTATGTTTATTTTCGCTACCGTGTTTCTGCAAATATTTGTTCATAAACATTTTAGAAAGTTTGCTGAATTTTGTCGAAAAAGTGGTTGAATTGCGTGTGCCTAAAGGAAAGTGTTGTTTAGCTCTCCAATTCATTTCTAGCTTTGGCAAACAAGTTTCCAAAGTGAACAAAGGGAAAGTGGTTTCTTGTTTCCCAGAATGAGCTACGACAGCCTGGGCCGGTTATGTAGGACAAGTTACTGCTGCTGTTCCGCAGACTACTTTAGCACCGTGTCCTTCTTGTTCATAGATAAGTTTACTTTTCTTTCGTTCTGAAAGCGTATACAGGGTGTTTCCCCTTAGGAGGTCCATAGAGCGGGAGGTGATAGTACTCACCTAGACGAACCAAAAATTGTATGGCAGGGGGGGGGGGGGGGGCAATATCAACCGTTTAGGAGTTACCGGGTGATTCATAAAAAAAGCTAGGTTTTCACAAAACACACTGTATCTTAAAAACTACAGGGCGTATGATCACAATTAAGGGCTCTCTGTATGCAGAACTTCATGGCCTTTCAACGACAGCTCAACCAGCCCCGTATCCCTCTCCCCTCAGAAGTTATGAAGGTCTAAACTAAAAATTTCGGATTTTCTTTCCTTTTTTTTTACTTTGACCTCTATTATTTTTGCAAAAAGGTCTTTAACATAACTTTTTTTTATAAAAACTGTAAGTTAGGGACTCTCCTCTTTAATGTGACCTATTACACCCTATGTGTTAACTGTAGCCGTTAAACAGTTATTAACTCATAACCTATTCAGGTCACACCGAAATTAGACGATATTTTGTAAAATGACGTGTTAAGGGAACAAATTATCATTGAGAGAAGGTTTGAAAATAGGTTTTAGAATAGGTTAAGAGCTAATAACTCTTTAACGGATACAGATAGCACATAAGGTATACGAGGTCAAATTAAAGAGGAGACTCCACAGTTTACAGTTTTTATAAAAAAAAGTTATGTTAATAACCTTTTTGCAAAAATAATAGATGTCAAAGTAAAAAAAAAAGGAAAGAAAATCCGAAATTTTTAGTTTAGACCTTCATAACTTCTGAGGGAGAGGGGTACGGGGCTGGTTGAGCTGTCGTTGGAAAGGCCATGAAGTTCTGCATACAGTGAGCCCTTAATTGTGACCATACGCCCTGTAGTTTTTAAGATACAGGGTGTTTTGTGAAAACCTAGCTTTTTTTATGAATCACCCTGTAACTCCTAAACGGTTGATATTGCCTCCCCCCCCCTGCCATACAATTTTTGGTTCGTCTAGGTGAGTACTATCACCTCCCGCTCTATGGACCTCCTAAGGGGAAACACCCTGTATGTGTACTTCTCCCTTTCTTTTTGTTTTTAGTGCGAAATTGTTATAAAGCGTTCGTTATTTACAATTTCTTATCACCTTGCCATGATTATCTTGGAAGCAAAGGGAATAAGGCGTCTGAACTAGAAGGGCACGTCTCACACAACTGTTGGCCGCATTTTAACGACGCCGAGTACTAGTGCTGCGGCTATCGCCTGTCCTTAACCGGAGCGGGGTAAGTCATCTTGTTACAATATATAATCAAACTTAAATAAGGAATACAAAAACAAACCAGTGTCAACAAAAAGACTTGTAAAGCTATAATGTTATAACTATATATACCTAGATGTACGTATGAAATCTTAATGTACCATTAGTATAGTTAATTAAATTTGAGTACCAGCTAAGTTCAAAACAAAAAAAAGCTATTGTTAACCAACTCAAATTACTGTACGCATAGACAAGTATGCTTCTTTTAGTATTACTACACTACCCACATACCAATCTCGGCGCTCGGCGTTAAGTATATATACAAAATCACTAAAAGGAAAGAACCATCAATAGTCAATGGTCAAGAGTTCTTCACATGCGATTTACGAATTATAACGAATTATGGCGAAATTTTAAACCGAACCGATATTCCGAGATATTTGAGAGCTTTTACTTACAGGCTTTTATTTTGGTCTAGGTTTCACTTATGTCTTTAATGCACTTTACACTTTAATTGTTCGAATAACTATTAATTTTATATTTCACTATGTCAATAAAATATTAACAGCTTGTTGCGCGACGGCAAGCTGTGTTCTTCTCTGTTATTTAATAATTTTGGGATTTAGAGGAATAGGGAAGTTGGATGGGAGTGGGAAGTTGTGGAATCTTAGTGATTTCTCTAACTTGTTGTGAGTTGAAGACTGGCGTTTCTTCCAGCATGCTGAGAAATATGCCGAAAGTCCAGAATGGTCCAATGTTGATAAGTCCCACGATGATCGAGATGCCAGGATTGTGTCCTATCCACGATGGTGGCGAAAAGAACCATACGCTTGATTCATGTTTTAATGCGTTATTCCTCTTCCAAGAATAGCAATTCTTTTTTAAAAAATGGGGGAGATTTGTTACATACATTCATAATATACCCACATCACGTAGGAAGAAAGTAAATTTAATGTAATACACATGCATATACAGGCGTCCTTTCTCCCGTTGGCAGTTAATGGCTCTATTTAAGACATTTTGCATTACGTGCCCAATGTTTCTGGCTACAATTGAGCAATTTCTGTGCGAACATTCTGCTTTAGCTACTGAATATTTTGTGGTTTGTTGACGTAAACTCGTTCCTTCAAGAAACCCCACAAAAAAAATCTGAGGCCGTCAAATCTGGAGAACGAGGTGGCCACGCGAAATCTGTTTTTTTTGAAATTATTCGGTCATGGAAAAGTTCTCGAAGAATCGCCATTGTTGCTCCTGCGGTATGAGGTGTAGCTCCATCTTGCTGGAACCATATGTAAGGATTATTGAGAACTACTGGACGTAAAAAATTTTCCAACATGGTCCGGTATGCTGCCCCAGAGACGGTTTCAGGCTCCTGATTTTCATTTTCGAAGAAATATGGACCGATAACTCTATCAGCCATGATTCCACACCAAACAGTGCATTTGAGAGGGTGTAATTGTCGCTGCTGCAATGCTCTCGAATTCTCCGTACCCCAAATTCGGCAGTTCTGTTTATTAACATATCCATTCAAATGAAAATGTGCTTCATCGCTCATAATCAGATTATTAAAAAAATTGGCATTTTCTGTCGCAAGCAAAATCAATCTTTTGGCATATTGTAGCCGTTGTGGTGTATCCGTCGGCAATAGTTCTTGAGCCAATTGAATTGTATAGGGAAACATCCTCAGATCAACATTTAGAATACGTCGTAGCGATGTTCTGGAGATGCCCAATTGAGTAGCACGTCGACGAGTAGACACAGTTGGATCCGTGTTCACACTTTCTCGTACAGCATCTACAGCTTGTTCAGTGCGAACAGGTAGAACAACATTTCTTCGTGGTTCATCACCTACTGATCCCCAATTCTCAAAACGGGTCATTAAGCTTCTTATCATGTCTACTGTGGGGGTCGCCGCAGTATTAAAATACTGACGGTATTTTCTTTGTGCTGTAACAATTGATCGTCCGGAAGCAAAATAAAATTCAAACATTTTTACACGTTCTTGCACTGAGTATGACGACATTATAAAATTTTATAAAATTGTTTATTATCTGCAAAAAAAATAATATAAAAAACTTCAAAAATAAAATAATAATAAGCATTTCAAATCAGTCAGTCCAAGTTGGCCCACCCTGTAGATACCTATATCACGTAGGAAGAAAGTACATTTAATGTAATACACATGCATATAGATACCTACATCCTGTAGGAAGGAAGTATATTTAATGCACATGCATATACATACCTACATCAAGTATCTACATCATTTTCGCTGCATGACGAATTTCAATCACTGCGTCAAGTATTCTTTATGTAAAAGCGAAGATGTCGCAATGCTCCTGCGCGCAAGAAGTCTCACGTTGCAATACGACGACCTTGCGCCGTAGGTAGAACATATGTAAATTAATAGCAAGATGTTAATTCACGGTTAATGCAGTTAGCCACAACTGCTTACTGTAATCCAAGTATTACATCATAAATAAACAATAGTCAGCAAGCGTTCGACTAGAGTTCGTGATTCTGGTTCTTGCAAAATATTTGCATGTATACAAATGCGATAAGTGCCGCGATTTAATTAACAACAAATGAAGAATGTAATATGCATAGCTTAACACTTTGTACTAGGTGAACATTATGTACACAACGTGTTAAGTCGGAAGTAAATTATACATCTTCCGTACTAGGAAGTAAGTACACATTTTCCGTGTATAGACATTAGTTAAAATAAGAACATTTTTATATAAATATAGTATGAAAATGTGTAAGAAAAAGCTGTGAATAATTCAGTTCAGTTCGTTAGTAGAAGTTGAGCTTATACAGCTACTCCATTTCCTCATACCATCTATTCATAGGAGTTGAGCTTATACAGCTAATCCATCTCTCCATAGGAGTTGAGCTTTTACAGCTACTCTATCTCATTAGTAGGAGTCGAGCTTATACAGCTTCATTTATCTCAACGTTGTAACCATAAGGCTGGAAACAATTAGATAAAGTAAGGAGAAATCTATCAACACACTCTAGGAGCAGTTCTAGAACAAGAAGGTAGGCCAGTCAGTTATGCCAGCCGCACTTTGAACCAGGCTGAGAAAAATTACTCTACGACGGAACGGGGTTTGTTACCCATTGTATGGGCAGTACGTAATTATAAATGCTACTTAATGGGAAGATATTTTAAAATCATAACTGATAATCAGCCTCTCCGAGGGATTTTTAAGTTTAAGGACACCATATCTCGAATGGTGAGGTTCCACCAAAAACTTTCGGAGTTTGATTTTGAGATTGTTTACAAGAAAGGTAAGGAAATGGCAATGCAGATGCTCTTAGCAGTATTCCCAGAGATATGAAGCAAGCTGAGAAAAAGTTGCAGTTCCTCGACCACAGGCCAAGAAATATACAAATGACGGAAAGAGGAAAAAGGACTCTTCTCCGGAATCCGAAGATGAATGCGAGACAATAGGGGAGGCTGAGGATAACCAAGTAAGGCTACGAAAAAGCTCAAAGCCACAGAATGTCTCTGACCCAAAGGATATCGAGGTAGTACTGAAAGATTTTCATGACTCGCGGTTCGGAGGGCACTTTAAGCGAAGTAAAACCTTGGAAAAACTAAAAAGGTTGTATCATTGGAAGGGCATGAAGAAGGACATAGCCAAACATGTTCGGTGTGGCTCGAGATGTCAGAAAATAAGCACTGCTGGGTGATTAAAATGTCGTTAGTGGTGACGAAAATTTCTGAAAAACCCTTCGACAAGGTATACGTTGACTTGTTGGGCCCATTGTCTACTAGTCATAATGATAACAAGCATATTCTGTCCATGATGGATGATCTGATAGATTTATTGATTTTGTGGCAATACCAGACCAAGAAGCGAACACAGTAGCGCAGATCTTGTTTGAGCAACTTCTTAGCCGTTACTCATTACCAAAGCAGTTGGTGACTGACCAGGGAGCTAACTTTACAAGCGAAGTTTTTAACACTTTCTGCAAAATGCTAAAGATAAAGAAACTGCAAACTACCGCCTATCCCCCACAGTCAAGTGAGGTAGAGCGACAGCACTCTAGGTTAGTTAACTACTTGAGAAGTTGTGTAGACCTGATATTGTAAAAATGTACACTTGTCGACATTTATTATTCGTCCGTATTCCGTTAATCGCATGAAAACTTTCTTCAAATGGGTGAAATGTTCTAATTTGATCGGGAGGCGATTAAAATATCGTCAAGGTAGACGAAACAGAACAAAAATTCCTGAAGCACAGTGTGAATAATCCTATGAAAGGATTGTGTTGCGTTGCATAGACCGAAGGTCGTTCGAGTGAACTCAAAGAGCTCAAAAGGCGTGATTATAGCCGTTTTGGGAATGTCTTCGGGTTTAATTGGAATCTGGTGGTAGGCCTTAGCCAGATCTTAACTCGAAAAGTGTTTGAAGGGTTGTAAGTGATAGACAAATCGTGGATTAACAGAACTGGGTAGTGGTCGAGAATGGTACATTTAACAGCCTGTAGCCTCCAAAAGGTCTCCAGTCAACATTCTTCTTTCTGACGAGATATAATAGCGAGGACCACCTACTGCTTGAAGGTCCGCAAATGCCTTATTTTAACAGGAAATCAAATTTTTTGCTGGCGGCTGCCAGTTTTTCAGGTGATAGATGACGCACATTGGATGAAATGGGTAGTCCGTTGGTAAAAATAAGGTGCGGCAATTTTTGGGTAACTTGCCTCATAAAACTTGTTTCCACTATGATGGAATGTTGTTCACGCAAAATGTTCTGGATCTCGAATGGAAGCTCTATGTTTATAAGTACCGAGAGTGTTGAATTTCGACCTGTAACTCGTTATGCTGAAGATTTCAAAATTGTCAAAGGATCAATAAGTGATTTGTCGACGTTCACAAGCAAACCATAGTGGCTTACGTAATTTGACCATAAGATGGATCTAGGTATGTTCGCTATGATGAATTGCCACGGAAAAGAGTACTGGAGTCCTAAATCCAATGTGAAGATTTTGCACCAAACGTATTTATGACTGAAGAATTTGCAGCGACCAAACATAAATTTGGAATATCGACACACTGGTGTAGTTGAAATGACAGCGACATCAGCACCAGTGTCAATTAAAAAATGTTTGTTTGAAGATTTATCGTAAAGATAAAGACGACTATTTAGATGGGCATTTCCACCGGTCGTTGATGGCCGAGGGCAGATTAGTTTGACGAAAACTGCAAAGAAGAAATAGTCGAATTAGCACTAGAATTCTGGGTTCTAAAAGAGCAAGGAGGAATGCATTTCTATGCCTCGCGTATGAACTTTTTATGGTAACAGCAAACGTTATGCTTTTGTCCAGATTGAAATCAGGGTGATGGTGATCTCTGCTTGGACGTGCTTCTAGACTGAAAGCTATTAGGACTGTTCGTCTGCCACCGAACCATATTTCCCTAGATGTATCCTACTATTGATGTTCTCGAAATAAACAAGCAAAAATGCACAAAGAATTTATCAAAAGGAACAAAATTCAACAATTATATAATAAATCAAACTCCGCTGTCCTCTGATTTCCTCATGTGAATTGCACAAAGCTTCCTCGATGACATTCGCAAGCTGAAAAGAACAAAATATTATTAAATAACTAATAAAAAGCAATAACTTAAACAAAAACTCACCTAACAATACACGTACGTCCGTGTATTCATATTTCGATTGATATAGAACGAGATTATCAATCACACTTGCTTTTTAATTGAGTGCAGACTGGTTTCAGCACATCGGCTATCATCAGTACACTAAAATTTTATTGCTCCCAAACGGATCTCATACAGTGGCTTGCAGAGTGGTGAGTAATAGAGCTCTGTTTGGTCGTTAAAGCAGGGATGGTCTTTGTCTTGTAGTGCTCGAGATATCTCTAATGATTCCAATAGATTTAATTTCATTCCTTTATTACACACATGTAGAATCTTTGCGTTTGTATCAGGTACATGATTGTTGTCTAATAAATGAGTCGCATGTCTGGATTTGTAATTTTTGTTTCTGAAGGAGCTGGTATGTTCATCTTTCTTTCCTTGAATGAACTACCCGTTTGACCAATGTACACCCCCTGACATGTTGCACATTTCAAACTATAAACCCCATTCTTTGGTAGCTCTAACGTCTTTAATATTGGGAAGAATATTACCTAAATTTTGTGTTGTCTTTTTTTTTTCAGATATGATTGTCGACCCCTATTTTTTGAAGACTAGTTGCTTCTTTTATAGCTTTTTCTCTTAGTTTTCGAGTTGGTATTTAATCAACTAAGCTGTCTTCAAACCCATTGTTATGTGCTATCTTTTTTATAGTTCTAATTTCTTCCCTCATGTCGTCCGCAAGTGTGATGTCGTATCACACGATCTCTGCCGAAACCATACAATTAATTAGAAACGCGAATCGCGCATATTTGGTGAAATTGTATTGTAAACTGAAATGCAAGTACTCTATTATAAATAAAAATGTCTGGTTCAACCATCAGTGCCTTAAATTTAAAATCATACCAAGTTATATAAAAGTGAAGTGTAACAACAAATCATTAGCGGCAACAAAAGCTAAAAAAGCAGCAGAAATCATTTGGCTAAGATCTAAAATAAAAAAGCGGAATGTAGCTAGAGACAATTTAAGCTTATACATATATTTAGTACACAGCTATTTGATCAGTGTACTATATACAATAGAATTTGAGTGGCTAGACTATGAGGTAAAAAATAGAGCAGAACTTGCAGGCAGGAAAAAACACTACAGACAAGAACGTAAATTGATACGTTTAATTGAACAGAGGACAGTAGCAATGAGGAGTGACGAACAAGTTAACAGAGGAGATTACGGTGATTCCATGAATTTTTATAAACGCGTAGTTAATTTTACTGATATAAGTCTAGACAATAAAGAGGTCGCATTACTGGAAAAAGGTAGAATGTACACTCCTGAACATAATATAAATAAAAAAGATCTTGAATATGTAGCTGTTGATACTGAAATTGCTATCAGTAAAATACCGATGAACAAAGATGTTAGGTTACTCAAGGAAGAATGTGCTAAATGTATAAGATCATTCCGTAACAAAGACGTGAACGTGGAAGAGTTAAATACAGCTAGAAATCTGAAAAGAAAAATTAAAAATAATAGTCTAATAGTTACTAAAGCGGATAAAGGAAACTCTCTCGTTGTTATAACTAAAGAGAGCTACCTAAATAAGGTTAACAACTTTTTAGACTGTGATAATTTTTGTAAATTGAACTGTGATCCAACTAAAAGCTTTAATCGTAGTAGTTGAGAGATACTTGACAATAGCCAGAACTTATTAACTAATTATAAGATATTCCGATTGAAAACCGTGAATGCTATACCCCCAAAACTGTCAGGCTATCCAAAATTATATAAAGTAAACATTGCCATCAGACCAGTAGTTAAACAATATCTTTAAAAGCATCACTCCAAGCTTCAGATATACCATCGAAAACTCTTTTGATTTAATAAACAAAATTAAAGACTAAGAGATTCCAAAAAATGCCAAACTGGTCTCATTTGATGTCACTAATCTTTTTACAAACATACCCTGTGTAGAGTGTAGGGAGATTAGTAAGAACACTATTAAGCAGTCTGACTTAAGTTCGGTTCAAAAATATGAACTTTTGAACCTTCTAGACGCAGTTCTCAACCAAAATTATTTTACTTTTATTAACCAATTTTATAAACAGAACGATGGGTTAGCTATGGGTTCCCCGATATCTCCGTTTCTGGCGGATTTATTCATGAATAACTGGAAAATAAAATATTTAAATCGAATTCTCCACTTTTATGTAACGTCGTATATTGGTATAGATGTGTGGACGATGTGTTATGTCTCTGGACAGGTACAGAAAGACAATTTCCTTAAATACATGAACACCTTTAACCAGAAAATACAATTTACATAAGAACTTGAAAACGATAATAGAATTAAATTCTTAGATTTAACAATAGAAAAGCACAATAATAAACACAAATTTAAAATATAGATAAAACCGACTTATACTGATATGGTGATACACAAAACATCTTTTACATATCCCAAATATAAACAGTCTCCCTTCGAGAACATGATTCACAGGGCTATATATACCCCCATGGATATGGACGACATGAGGGAGGAAATTAGAACTATAAAAAGGATAGCACATAACAATGGGTTTGAAAATAGCTTAGTTGATAAAATACTAACTAGAAAACTAAGAGAAAAAGCTATAAAAGACGTTAGAGCTACAAAAGAATGGAGTTTATAGTTTGAAATGTGCAATATGTCAGGGAGTGTACATTGGTTAAACGGGTCGTTCATTCAGGCAAAGAATAGATGAACATACCAGCTCCTTCAGAAACAAAAATAACAAATCCAGTTTTGCGACTCATTTCTTAGACAACAATCATGTACCTGATATAAACACAAAGATTCTACATGTGTGTAATAAAGGAATGAAATTAAATCTATTGGAATCATTAGAGATATCTCGAGGACTACAAGACAAAGACCATCGCTGCTTTAACGACCAAACAGAGTTCTATTACTCACCACTCTGCAAGCCACTGTATGAGATCAGTTTGGGAGCAATACAATTTTAGTGTACTGATGATAGCCGATGTGCTGAAACCGGTCTGCACTCAATTATAAAGTAAGTGTGATTGATAATCTCGTTCTATATCAATATGACGTATCACACAATCTGTGCCGAAACCATACAATTAATTATTTATATTTCATCTTGTCATGTTTTTTGACATTACGTCAAACCTGCTCGCAGCAATTGGTATAAACGTTGTTATGGCAACGCCGTGACTAACTTCAGCAGTTATAAAAGGGCGGCGAAAATCACCCATTTCCAAATCAGAGTGGATCTGATCAAGTCCTAAGCCTTCGAGTCTGTTCTGAGCAAATCGCAATGCAAACCAGAAGTTAATTCTGAAATCAAATAGAAATTAATTCTACATACATAAAGTGAGGTTGACTCAATCCTATAAATAGAAGTTAATTCTGGCCGTTGTAAATACTTGAGGTTGACTCAATCGCAAAACAGAAGTTAATTCTGGCTAAACAAATATTTTAGGTTAACTCAATCCTTATACATAACTTGATTCTGGAATATTACAATTGAGGTCAACTCAAATTATCATATAGGAGTTGATCCTAAACAAAATACATTACTTGAGGTTGACTCAAAGTAGGTCAGCTAGGAGTTAATCCTAAGGATTGCAAAAGTGAGGTTAATGGCTAATTTATATTACTCGAACATTGCTAGAAAACAGAGTAAGTAGTTGCCCCTTATCTGAAAATACTTTAGAACGATAAGGACAAAAGATAATCCAGAAAAATTTTACCGAGTTAAATGTCAAATTCCCCGAAGAAGGGGAAGTTTTACTGTCATAATTACCCATAAAAAGTTCTAGCCAGAAGTATATTTTATAGCAGTAAATTTTGCTATTATGGCAGCATACTCATTCATATAATTACTAGCGTGTACGAATATAATTGTTTACATGCACACAAATTATATATATATGAAGCAAGTCACAGCACATCAGCTGGAATGTGTCAAAATTTTAATGAGAATATTTTGTATTCTCTATACCAAGTATGTGAAGATATCAGGAATGGAATGATATTTGAAGTGTAACGAGACAGATTAATGCAGGAAAGATAAGATATTTTAATTTTTATTTGCATATTTATTGTTAAAAGAGTACTTAAAAATATAAAGGAGCTTGATATTTTAATAATTGAGTTTTTTTTCTTTTGGAGATTCCCAATTAAGTGCTGTGATGTCATTTTCAGTTAGATGTATATTCTCGGGCAAAATTTATGTTTTTCCATACCGTCATTTTGGATAAAATTACTACACAAATGTTGCAAAGAGTAGTTATGCTATAAGAGTTCTGGGACACTTTTTCCATACAAAAAGTGTCCGGTTAATTCCAACTATTTTGGTGGTTCTGGATCAGAGTTTTTTACATAGAACTCTCACCCGCAGATGACGCCACCATCCCTAGGTGGTTTGAGTACATACTAAATGTGGATTTGTGTCTTGACTGTACTGGTTTATGTCTTGGATGCACCGTTCGATATGGGCTTACTGGTTTATTTCTTGGATGCACCATTGAGTCTTGACTGGCTTATGTCTTGGATACACCATTGAGCTTTGACTGGCTTATGCCTTGGATGTATCCTTGACTGCGCCCTAACGGCATTGGCCGGTACTACCAGCCTGCTCCGGTACTACGGTTTTCTTGGATAGATATGCGGTGCGCCTAAATGTAGGCTTTTTTATGATTTTTCTTGAGCGCCTAAATGTAGGCTTTTGGTTTTGCATTTATATTAGTAATAAATTAAAGTTAATATTAGGAAATTTTTGTTCATGCCAATGGATTCTAGATGGTTGGGGTGGGTTTATTGAGGGGATACAATTTTCATCAGAAATCCTCTACGGGCTCTGGTTTTGAAGATATTAGCGATTTTCCCCTTTTAGATATAGTTAATATTAGTAATAATTCAAGTTTTTTTTGCTCATGGGGGTGCTGCGTCTAAATGGTGGCTTTTTATAATGATTTTTCTTGAGCGCCTAAATGTAGGCTTTTGGTTTTGAATTCATATTAGTAATAATTAAAGTTAATAGTAGGACATTTTTGTTCATGCCAATGGATTCTTGATGGTTGTGGTGGGGATATTAGGGGGATAAAATTTTCATCAGAAATCCTCTACGGCCTATGGTTTTCGAGATATTAGCGATTTCATCTTTTCAGATGTATTTAAAATTATTAATAATTCAAGCTACTTAGGATAGTTTTGTTCATTCCAATAGATTCTAGAAGGTGTTAGTGGGGAAAGGGGTTAGGCAGGGAATGAAATTTTCATCAGAAATCTCTACTCTCTGGTTTTCGAGATATTAGCGTAATAATAACTCAAGTTATTTTTGTTCATGCCAATTGATTCTACGTGCTGTGGGGTGGGGGTTTTAGATATCAGCATGATGTTATCTTGGATTTGCTGTATTATTACTTGAATATTTCTTAGCGAGGAATATGCATATATCAGAAGTTCTAAATCCCTTTCTATGGGGGTTCTGGGTATCAAATATTAACTCTTTACCAAACATTGGGCTTGTTTCCCCTGTTTATGATGTAATTTGATATTACCCTTATAAACAAATTCGCATTTAAGCTGAATGGTTCATACACACCTGTATAAACTTCCTGTACAAATTCGCATTTTAGCTGAATGAGCCATGCCCACCTGTGTAAACAAGTTTCAGTTATATCAGCACATTTATTCTTTTCATGTAAACAATGAATGATGTTTTGTTTATCGAGTAATTCGATATCATTCAGCCTGTAAGCAAATTCGTTGGAATTCATCCTGTGCAATGATTATTGTAGCAATAGGATCACTCATGTTGACAAACCGTTCCTGTAAAAGTCCAAGCAAACTTGGGGAGCATCCGAAAGTTTTAGTGAGTTTGAAAACATAAAAAATAAATAAAAATGACAACCGCGCTAGTAAATAAAAGTTTTTCAGTAACTAAAAACTTGCGGAAGGATGTGTTTTACAATCTATTCTGTTTTTATTCGATTTCTATTTCACTATACAATAAAACTTCGAGATTTCAAATTAATTATAATATTCACAAAAAATCCAATGGAGACGCACACGATTTTATCGCCCGTTTCACACCTTTCGAATATAGGTACATATGTTCAATAGTTCAAAGAATAATGAACAATTCAGACTCCGCCGTACTCAAACTGAGACTTCTTTTTTTTGCTTTCTTTTTTCTATATAGATTTTCAGCAAAGATTTCTGACCGTCGCGACTGCGATTTCTAGTATACTACTGTTAGGAATCTTTCCCTTTTTTTCATAATTGCAGTTTCGTCATTTTTAACGAAAAAAAACATGATTATTCTAGAATTCTAGATTCAATATATATGCCATTTCAAGTTTTCCTGTTCCTTTCATTTCTAATTTAACGAAACTCTAGACGGTGAAAAATCTTTGCTGAATCTCAAGAAATAGGTGAGTATATTTAGTTTTCATTTTTTTGTTGATAGTTGGATTTGTGATATATGTTGTTTGATGTTAAGTGTTTCGTGAGAATCAAATCAAGTGCGTCCGGTATTGTGCTAAGTTCTAAGTGATCTTTGTCTACGTGTTTCTGTTACAAACAAAAGAACAGAAACTCTATGCTACTTGCTTAACTAAACAAAACATTAATTCTAGGTAATTGCAGAGAAAAACAAATAACTGGACTACAACGCAAAAATTGCAAAAAAAAAACAAATTAATTCTAAATCAGATAAGTATCTACTAAACTAATTTGATGATTCTTTGTGGTTGTGTTTTTTTTTCTTTTCAGATGTTTCCGTGAAGCTATCGCCTATATCTTTTGCCGCAACATGCACCCCACCCCGCCTTGGAACGACCAGTTTTAATATGTTCGATGACAGATTTCAAAACAAAAAATTTGCCATGAATAATGCCGAAAGACTTGTAGATTCCAAAGTAGTAGCTCATTGACGGGATGCTTCTGTAAAGGCAAAATAGCCTAAATTGACTGTTTGATAATAATGATTCAATGTTCGGGGTAAGTATAAGGGCTCGACATGAGGATAAGAATAAAGGACATTACTATTAATTGGATGGGACAGCGGTTTCAATAGGTAAGAGGCAAATTTTTGTGGATCGTTTAAGGACGTTATTTTGGGTTTTGATTGTTACGACTCGTGTTAAATTATCTTTCCCAGGATGTGTTTCAATGATCCTTCCCATTAGCCAACGTGACGGGGGAAGTCTCTCTTCTTTAACTAATACCAGTTCATTCTCCCTGAGGTTGATTTCCTTGGACAACCACTTTGGCCGTTGCTGTAGACGATGCAAGTATTCAGTACTCCACCGTGTCCAAAATGTTTGAAATAGTCTTTGGACGTATTGGTAACGGTCAAGACGATTGATGTTAGTCTCCAAAAGTGTAGGCTCTGGTGGTGTGAGTAACGCTCCTCCAATTAAAAAGTGTCCTGTTGTTAGAGCTGACATATTTTCTGGATCTTGTGACATCTCTGTTAGTGGTCTAGAGTTTAAGCTGGCTTCAATCTGTGTCAGCAAGGTATTGAATTCCTCATATGTGAGAATCGCATTTCCAATTATCCTTTTCAAGTGAGTTTTCACAGACTTAACTCCGCTTTCCCATAATCTAAGCTTTTTACGTCAAATGGGCCACAGTAATCTATTCCAGTGTGTGCAAAAGGGCGTGCTCTCTGTACTCGGAAACTTGGTAGATTTGCCACTAGCTGCATTCTAGTTTGAGCTGTCTGTCGAAAGCATTGGATACATTTATGATTGTATGCGCGGACGATATTTCTGCCATTCAATATCCAATATTTGCGGCGAATCAGGGACAACATGAGTTGAACGCCTCCATGGATAGTTTTCTTATGCATACTGTCTACTATTAGATTTGTCAGGAGACTTTTTTCAGGTAGTATAATGGGGTGTCTCTCGAAAAAATTGAGTGATGAATTTTGCAGGCGACCACCCACTCTAATTAGACCATCGTTATGCAAAAAGGGATTCAGTTTAATAAGCTTACTCTGTCTTGGGATTTGTCTATCTTCTTGCAATGCTTTGTTTTCGTTGATGAAGTATTTAGTCTGCTCATTATCATTTATCCAAAATATTAAGGCACTTTATAATTCTTCGCTTGTTAAATATTTGAGCTTTCGATTATGAAGATGACTACGGGTATTGTTGATCCAACGTTGACAGTACGCTGTGATTCTTAAAAGTCTGGTGAGCGAAGAGTAACGTTCTAGTAAATTCCAGGATTCTTGTGGGGTGTGTACGTGTAGACTGAAAATATTTTTTTTGCAATCCCTGCGTCGTCTCGACACTTTCCTTACCTTTTGGCCAGTTTTCTTTAGATTTCTTGAGCCATGATGAACCATACCACCATAGACTGTGATTTCTTAATTTTTCAGGTTCCATACCCCTACTTGCACAATCTGCCGGATTAAACTCAGTTGGTACATGAGCCCAACAGTTTTCTGTCAATAGCTGGTGAATATTTGATACTCGATTTGCAATAAAGGTCTCCCAAATCGATGGATGTCTTTTTAACCATGCAAGTACGATTGTTGAGTCTGTCCAAGCGTAGATGCCATTTATGTCCAATTGAAGAATTTGCTGGATTTCGATGATTAATTTAGCTAAAAGATTCGCACCACATAGCTCCAGTCTCGGAAGGGATACTGTTTTAATAGGAGCGACTTTAGTTTTTGCCGATATCAAATGTACATCAACTTGTCCATCAGCATGCTCAGTGCGCACATAAACCACTGCAGCATATGCTTTGTTCGATGCATCGCAAAATCCATGAAGATCGACTTTCAACAATTCTCCTGTTCGAATCCATCGAGGAATCTGTATCCTTTGGATTTGTATAAGCTTTTCTCGATATTGGTTCCATTCATGTTTAACTTCCGCCGGTACCTCGTCATCCCATTGTAATCCTGCTAGCCAAAGTGTTAGGATCAAAACCTTAGCTGTAATTGTAATTGGTGCGAGCCAACCTATAGGGTCGAAGAGCTTTGCAATCTCTGAGAGGATACTGCGCTTTGTCCATACTTTGTTCTCGAAGTCAATTTCTACTTTATAAGAAAGGGTGTCATTTCAGGGATTCCATAACATTCCAAGAGCTTTGACATCACTGGATTCTACTGATAGAGGGAGATCGAGCTCTCTGTTCTCTTCCGGAATTGTTTGAAGAATCGTTTCATTGTAGGATGCCCATTTTCTTAGCTCAAATCCTCCCGTACTTAGAAGACAACTAATTTGAAATTGTTTCAGAGTGGTTTCTTCAACACTGTTCCCGCCAGAAATCAGATCGTCTACGTAGAAGTCGTTCAGAACTGCTGCCGCTCCGATCGGTTAATTATGGGTTTCATCTCGGGCTAACTGTTGCATTGTTCGAATCGCAAGATACACATTGACTTTCCTCGGGAGTTAAAATTGGCTTAGTAGGTATTTCTTCTAACTCCCAAAACATTCTCAGGTCTTCATATGGATTAACATTAATATGAAACATTTTTATTTCCCTAGGTTGAAAAGATTGGGGACATGATTCACCGGATAGTATCCAGCCGAATATCGTGCGCTGTCCAACTGGGGTACCAACTTCTCCCTTTCGTATTCCATCGCAGATGAGAGAAGGATACACATCGGCTCCTAAGAGTATATCAATGACTCCTGGTTGGTGGAAAGTAGGGTCAGCCAGTTCAAGGCCATCAAGATGATGCCACGAAGACCTTTTAATCTGATGTCCTGGTAACACATTTGTGATCCTTTTGATTACAAAGGCTTTAAGAGTAATGGTAGGTTGATTCTATCTTTTTCGCTTGAACTATCAATTTTGTACTCGCCTTGATCTTTTCAGTAAAAGCGTTTCCTAATCCGGTTACATATGCATCTATATATTCCTTAGGCAATCGAAGAGCTTGAGCAACATGTTCTGTAACAAAGGATGCCTGAGAGCCAGGGTCGATTAGAGCTCTGCAAATTTGTTCCAATCCGTTTGGGGCAACAATTCTAACCAAAGCGGTAGCTAAAAGAATTTGTTGAGGTCTCGAAGATTGGCTTACGACAAGGATTGGGTTTCTACTGGAGTGTCGTCATTATTGGTGACAACAAATGTTTGTCTAGCTGATTCGAGTTGGATGTTGTACAGTTGTTGTTGTTCAGTTCTTAAATTTTCTGACATGGCTTGATCTTTGTGTAACGTCGTGTGATGTAATTTCTTACATATCAGGCATTTAAGTTTTCTTGGACAGTTTGCAACAAGGTGTCCTGTACCGAGGCAATTTAAACAAAGACGTTTGGATTTTACTGCTTGCAGTCTAGATTGATGATTAAAACTCAAATATTTCGGGCATTGACGAATTGCGTGAAGCTCCCGACATAGAAAGCAAGGTGAACTAGTAGCTATGTGGAAGGTCTGAGCCCTTCTCCATGGTTTCTCATTTTGAGGCGTAGGCTTAATTTCTCTGGCCGCAGGTTTTCTCTTTACGTTCATCACTTCCAGGGTACGAAACCGTGATTCCAAGAATTGTTTCAATTCATCCCATTTTGGGAGATCTTTTCCGGAGCTCAATGACTGTTCCCATAATTCAAGAGTCTCATACGGTAATATTTATGTGATAAAATAAATCGAAACAGGATCCCAATTCTCTACATTAATGTTCAGATTTTGAAGTGCAGCAATGCATTCAGAGGTTTTATCAAGAAGACCCTTTACGCCTTTTGCGGATTCTTGATTTACACTTGGTTGGTTAAATAAAACATCCAATTTAGCTTTGACTAAAATTCGCTTATTGTCATACATCCCAATCAAAGTTTTCCATGCTGGTCTATAATTTGCGCTCGTAATTGCGGTGTTGCTGATAAGACTTCTAGCCTCTCCAGCGAGATGTGCCTTCAAATATTGAAATTTTTGCACTGGTGAGAGACGCTCATTCTCATGAACGAGTGCTTTGAATAAGTCATAGAAAGTACTCCATTCCAGATAATCTCCGGAAAATGTAGGCAACGATATCTTTGGAAGCTTTACGTCATCTTGTTTTATTGTCGTATTTAGGGTGTATTCATTATTAATTGCTCCCGGAGTTACTGGCGGAAACTCTTGGTGGAAATCGGAGACAGAGCTGAAGATTTAATATGAAAATCTTCCACGCTTGAATATATATCATCGACGAAATATTTTTCTATAGTTTGTACTTCATCAGTGGCTGATACAACGATTTTTTCATTGCGCTCTTTAAACTCCTCCCAGTACTTCTCAAATCTGTTAATTCTAGTTTCATAGTACGCTCGAGTTTTGTTTTCTTTCTCATCACTTTTATAATTTCTGATGAAATTCTCGATTTTTGTTTTCGTATTATTTTGCAATTTTAATAATTTCTCCATTTCTAAGGCTTATGCGTATGTATGTATGTATATATAAATATATGTAGCATGCAGTAAATAAAATGAAACGGACTCACCAGATATTTCCAGAAATTCTTCGTATAAGTAGTTTCGCGACTTTGCTGCAGGCAATTTACATTACAGCTTCGTTAATTCGGCCGATTTCTATTTGTAGTCAATAAAGTTCACTTTCACAGTCACATAATGTCCAAGTTCCAAAGTTCACTTCAAATTGCAGTGAGAAGTTTCTAATATAGTTTCTGGAATTTTCCAGCCAAGCACGATTGCACCGTTTTCTAGCACTAAGACTACTATTAAATCCGGCTCGAAGGACCATATGTTCAAGGGTTTCAAAAGTTTATTAAAGTATTCAAAGGATTAATTCCTCAATTCAATAAATGCAATGACTAAATTATATATGTATAAAAAAAAGGCGGTTGGTTTAAAAACAATAAATAAAAAAAGGGATACTATCGTCATTGCCACGAATAGAACCGCACTTCCATGCATCTCCAGACAAAGTGCTTTCCACTACACCAAACTGACCCACAAAGATATCGTTTCAAAATTAAAATAAAAACACTTGGTTCGTGCTACTTCAAATCACCACTTAATTTATTTTACAATAATAAAGAAAACCAAGAACATTGATTTTACAATCTATTCTGTTTTTATTCGATTTCTATTTCATGCGCACTATACAATAAAACTTCGAGATTTCAAATTAATTATAATATTCACAAAAAATCCAATCGGGACGCACACGATTTTATCGCCCGTTTCACACCTTTCGAATATAGGTACATATGTTCAATAGTTCAAAGAATAATGAACAATTCAGATTCCGACGTACTCAAACTGAGACTTCTTTTTTTTAATTTCTTTTTTCTATATAGATTTTCAGCAAAGATTTCTGACCGTCGCGACTTCGATTTCTAGTATACTACTGTTAGGAATCTTTCCCTTTTTTTCATAATTGCAGTTTCGTCATTTTTAACGGAAAAAACATGATTTTTCTAGAATTCAATATATATGCCATTTCAAGTTTTCCTGTCCCTTTCATTTCTAATTTAACGAATCTCTATCATTTCCAGGGTTGTATAAAGTACATTTTCGAACCTTATCGACATTCGAAATAACAAAAGTATTGCCTGTCAATGCCGAATCTCAGTTTTCATTTTCATTTTTTTGTTGATAGTTGGATTTGTGATATATGCTGTTTGATGTTAAGTATTTCGTGAGAATCAAATCATGTGTGTTCGGTATTGTGCTAAGTTCTAAGTGATTTTTGTCTACGTGTTTTTGTTACAAACAGAAACTCTATGCTACTTGCTTAATTAAACAAAGCATTAATTCTAGGTAATTGTAGAGAAAAACAAATGACTGGACTACAACGCAAAAATTGCAAAAAAAAACAAATTAATTCTAAATCAGATAAGTATCTACTAAACTAATTAAGTTGTTGTTGATGATTCTTTGTGGTTGTGTGTTTTTTTTTCAGATTTTTACGTGAAGCTATCGCCTGTTTCTTTTGCCGCAACACTTACCAACTAACAAGGAAAGATATAACTCGTTCACCTGGAACATGGAAGGCAGCCACGTAACATTCAGATTCATCGATTCCTTCCGTTTTATGGCTGAATCTTTAGATAAGCTATCGTCATTGTTGACAATGGATAAATTAAACACTACATGATCAGAATTGCAGGGATTCGATGATGACACTATCAAACTTCTTACGCGCAAGGGTGTCTTCCCATATGATTTTTTGACGGCTTGGATAAATTGGATTCCCGGAACTAGCCAACACAGGAAACGTTCTTCAATAAATTGACTGAGAGTGCTATATCCTCTGAGGACTTCAATTATGCTGAAGAGGTCTGGCAGACATTTGAAATACAAATATTTGGTGAATATTCAGATCAATACCTTAAGACTGATGTGCTCCTATTGGTCGATGTGTTTGAGAAATTTCGAGAAGTGTGCATGAAGACTTAAAATTTAGATCCAACACATTATTACACCATGCCAGGCCTAACATTGAATGCTATGCTAAAATACACAAAAGTGAAACTAGAGCTGATAACCGACGTAGATATACTGCTATTTATAGAGAGATGCATTCGAGGTGTTATAAGTCAATGCTCGAACAGATATAGTAAAGCAAATAATAAATATATGGATGATTTTAAGCCTGAGGAGAAAGAGAAATACTTTATGTATTAAGATGTGAATAACCTTTATGAATGGGCCATGTCACAGCATTTACCAACCGGAGGATTCAAATGGGTTGTTATTCCCAATACTGACGTTTTTGAAATTCCAGATGATTCTCCAACTGGATACATATTTGAAGTCGACTTGGATTATCCTCAACATCTACAAGATAAGCATAATGACTTACTGTTTTGCTCTGAGCATGCAGCACAGTAGTTACGCTAGGACAGTTCTGGTCCACTGTTTTAGATTTCAAGATTTCACCACAGATGGCGTCACCGTCGCTAGGTGGTTTAAGTTCATGCTAAATGTAGGTTTGTGTTGGCTGTATTGGTTTGCGTCTTGGATACACCATTGCGTCTTGGATGCACCATTGTGTCTTGGATGTACCATTGAGTCTCGACTGCGCCCTAGCGGGATTAACCGGTACTACCAGCATGGTCAGGGATATGTCATAAAATGGCTTGACTGCGCTCTAGCGGCATTAGTCGGTACTACCAGCATGTTCCGGTATTACGGTTTTCTTAGATAGATATGTGGTGCACCTAAATGTAGGCTTTTCATTATGATTTTTATCGAGCGCCTAAATGTAGGCTTTTGGTTTTGAACTAAAATTACTAATAATTAAAGTTAATAGTAGGAAATTTTTGTTCATGCCAATGGATTCTAGATGGAGGGTATGTGGGGGTGATAATACAGATAGGAAGGAGGGGGGGGGTAATGAAATTTTCATCAGGATTCCTCTACGGGCTCTGGTTTTTGAGATATTAGCGTATTAATAATTCAAGTTATTTTTGCTCATGGAAATGGTTTTTTGGCGGTGTGGGGTGGGAGGGGGAACGAAATTTTCATCAGGAATCCTTTACAGGCTTTGGTTTTCGAGATATTAGCGACATTTGTTCGAACAATTAGCTAATTGGCAATTAAATAATTACTAATTGGCTGGGTTGATAATTAGTTAATTGGCAATTAGTAATGTGGTGTGATGCGTAACTCTCATTAGCAGGCAGATATCAGCAACATTCGAATTTCACAACATGACATCACCATGAACAGATTGTAGAAGATGTCAGTGAGAGTTCTGGGTGTCAAACATTAAATGTTGCGCCTAGGCTGTTTCTTTTTCCCCTTCTATTAGCGGGGAAGTTGTAGATATCAGGTATGACGTCATCATGGTTTTCTGTTTTCAAATGCTGCTGCTCTTAGCGGGGAAGTTGTAGATATCAGCAACGTTCCAATTTCACAACATGACATCACCTTGGCTTGATGTTTTCGCAGCAAATCAATATTATTGGAATAAGGGGGTGCTTATATTGAAAAATCGCAGTTGCTCTTTCGAGTACAAACACCATTTCTTGAGTAAGGTTCCCTAGCGGCATTAGCAGGTACTACCACCATGCCTTGGTTTTGCTGTTTTCTTGCTTGACGATTTATTAGTGGGGAAGCTGTTGATATCAGAATGACGTCATCTTGGTTTTGCTGTTTTCTAGTGCTGCGCCTAAATAAGTTTGTTGTTTCGAGTGCAAACACCATTTCTTGAGCAAGGTCCCCTGGTGGTATTAGCCGGTACTACATATGTTGTTCATCTCGAGCTTGGGGATACGAGATCACTTTTGAATAGTCACAATTGCTCTTTCGAGTGCAAACACCTTTTCTTGAGTAAGGTTCCCTAGCGGGATTAGTCTGTACTTCATATGTTGTTCACCTCGAAGGAAATCAAGGTTCCCTAGCGGTATTAGCAGGTACTACCACCCTGTTTTCCTGCTGGACGATTTATTAGTGGCAAGTTTTAGATATCAGAATGACGTTATCCTGGTTTTGATGTCTTCAAGTGCTGCGCCTAAATAAGTTTTCTTAGCGGGGAAGTTGTAGATATAATTCGAATTTCACAATATGAAATCCCCTTGACTTGACTTAGCAAATTATTATTATAATTGATTCTTGGGGGTGCGTATATTGAAAAGTCACAGTTGCTGTTTCGTGTGCAAACACCATTTCTTGAGCAAGGTCCCCTGGTGGCATTAGCCGGTACTACATATGTTGTTTATCTCGCGCTTGGGGATACAAAACCACTTTGGGGATACGAGATCACTTTTAGCACTCTCTGGTATAGGGAAATAGCATAGGATTTCGATTTTGTTTCTGGAGTTCCCTTATTTTTCATCTCGGGTTTTGGGGATACGAGATCACTTTGGGGATACGAGATCACTTTCAGCACTCTCCAGCATAGGGAAATAGCATCGGTTTTCGATTTTGTTTCTAGAAATTATTTTTCATCTAGGAGATCGTAGCTCTAAGTATTTGTGAAGGGGTGGGAAGCTTTATTGGTGGAGGTTGCTGGTTAAGTTTTATCTGGTCTTGGAGGCTACAATTTGACCTTCAGGTGCCCCCTCCTGTGTCTGGGTACTGGAGGTTGGCTGAGAGCTTTAGTGACAATATCTGATACTATGACTAGGATTGTGGGGGTGTGTTGGATTGGGCTACGTTACCTGCACCAAGCTTTGGGTAGAAGGTGTGCGGCTTATGTGTATTAGGTAATGATGTGAAATACCCTAAGCGAACTTATAACGGGGCTGTATACTTGTCAGCTTGAGTTTGGTTTCAGTTGTTTACTTTAGTATGAGTGGCTATGGTATGTTGGGCTGGGCTACTTGTTGGCTGAGGAAACTTTACCCAAGGCGTGGGTGGATATGTGCAGCTGTGTGTTTATATGGAAATAGAAATGTTGGGATATTCCTTAAGTGAATTAGTTTAATTAGTATTAGTAATAATTCAAGTTAACTCTAGAATATTTTTGTTCATGCCAATAGATTTTAGAAGGTATCAGTGGAGATCTTAGTTCTAGGGGTGGACAAAAATTTCATTAGTAATCTTCCACAGGCTACGGGTTTCGAGATATTAGCGATCTTGTCTTTTCAGGTATAATTAATATTAAAACTAAATTGTGGATTAAAGATTTGATGATATTAATCTGTAGATGTCCTTTATAAACAAGATTATACCACGTTGATCATATATCTAAAAATAGATCAAGCGAAGCTGATTGGGGTGATATGGTAGATATGTTGGCTTAGATAAGTAATGGAGATTAGTAAATGCCTGATTTTACTCTTCAGGTGCAAGCTTCTAATTTCGTTGCATAAACAAATTCGCGCAGTCCAGTAAAGTAAACAAATTCGAATAATGTAAACAAATTCGCACAGCAGCCGAGAAAAGCAAACAAATTGAGCGATTTATGTAAGATTTCCAATTTCTTTAGCTGAAAACAACAACAACTGATATGAATCTGTAGGATATGATGTCTTAGAGTAGAGGAAGTTATTGAAAATTTCTTTTGCTGAAAAAAATACAACAACAACTATAATGCAAGTTGTGGATTAAAAATATTTTATAAATTAGAGGGACCATGCTATGATATTCGATATCTAAATATAGATCACGGCTGCTAGGGATGTTAAGCAATATGAAGTAATGGAAACTAAAGCCGTATCAGAAAACTTTCGACGTAGGTGTGTGTGTATGTGTGTGTATTGAAAAGTCTTAGGTTTTATGAAAAATTGTTTTTTATTGTCAATAAAATTTCTTTTTGGTTGGGTTAAATGTAAAGCTTTGATGAGCTATGACATCAATGTAGGATGATACTAATAGAGTATGATATGTTCACTTAGATGAGTAGTGAAATTTGTATGGATACAGTAAGAGATTTTCAGTGGAGGTCTTAGTCCTGGAGGTTGACAAAATTTTCATCAGAAATCCTCCCCGGGCTATGGGTTTCGAGATATTAGCGATCTTATCTTTGCAGGTATAATTAATAGTAGTAATAATTCAAGTTAACCCTAGGATATTTTTTGTTTATGCCAATAGTATTAGTACTAGGGGTGTAAAATTTTCATCAGAAATCCTCTACGGGCTATGGTTCAAGATATCATCGATCTTACCTTCTCAGGTGTAATTAATATTAGTAGCTGAAAAACAAACAAAAAACAACAACAACTATAACCTAAGTTGTGGATTAAGGATTTGATGATATTAATCTGTAGGTGCCTTTTATAAACATGATTGCACCATGTAGCCATATATCTAAAAATAGATCAGCCGAAGCTGGTTGGGGTGAATGTAGGTAGATATGTTGACTCAGATATGTATGTAATGGAAATTAGTAAATGCTTAATTTTGCTCTTCAGGTGTAATGCTTCTAATTTGATTCCTTGCATAAACAAATTCGTACAGTACAGGAAAGTAAACAAATTCGCAGTCGAATAATGTAAACAGATTCGGACAGCGGCCGAGTAAAGTAAACAAATTGAGCGATTTATGACAGATTCCTAATTTCTTTAGTTGAAAACAACAACTGATATTAATCTGTCGGATATGATGTCTTAGATGAGTAGTGGAAATTATAATTGAATATTTCTTTTGCTAAAAAAAAAACAAACAACAACAACTATAACGTAAGTTGTGGATTAAAAATCTTTTATAAACAAGAGGGAACATGCTATGATATTCGATATCTAAAAATAGATCACGGCTGCTTCGGATGTTAAGAAACATGAAGTAATAGAAATTAAAGCCTTATCAGAAAATTTTCGATGTAGGTCTTTGTATGTGTATGTATTGAAAATTGATTACCTATGATATCAATGTGAGGTGATACTAATATAGTATGATAGGTTTGTTACATACATAAAAACTCAAATAAACCCCAATCTAAAAACATCAATTGCATACCTACCTACCTACATCAGTATATTGCAAGTAAACATTTCACATATTCCGATCAGGAAATAAAACAAAAAGTTTACGGCATGGTATACCTACATACCTACATCAGTTTCCACTGCATGTAAAAACAAACGGTATACGTACATACATAATTAATCATCACTGATCTACCTCAATTATTTCAGTGAATGATGTGATAATACCACTGCGCGCAAGAATTCGCGCGTTGAAATACGACGACCTTGCACCAGAGGTAGAACATGTTTGTAAGTAACTAAATTGTTTTTGTAATAAGCCGCAAAGTACTGAGTGTAATTCGAGTAGGAAAGAAATTAAAATAAACAATGAGTTGAAAACCCGCAACATGGATTGGGCAACGAGTGCCGTGACTTGCATACTTCCGTAAATAGTAAAATTAAGTAATAGTTGTTAATGAAATACTTCCGACTTACACTTTTTATGAATTATACGTTAAATAAACAAAGTGCTGGGTCAGAGGTATTTCATATATTATTCTGTGTAGTATTAGTAGTCTTAGAGTAAGACAATTTTTGTATAAATATACTGCAGAATAAAGTACAGAGAGCTCAGTCTTCAACCAGGTTTTCGTTAATTAAATAGGTGCAAAGCCTTATTTGGCTTCGCCTATTCCTCAGTCTTCAACCAGGTTTTCGTTAATTAAATAGGTGCAAAGCCTTATTTGGCTTCGCCATTTATTAACAACAAGTTGTACATTAATTAAATTGGTGCAAAGCCACATTTGGCTTCGCCATTTATTTAACAACAAAGCTTCGCCTATTATAACGAAAATTACACACCGCGGCTCCGAAAGGTACTCGTAAGATCACTCGAAAACACAACAGGTTGACTTAGATGAGTAGTGAAAATTGTATGGGTATAGTAAAAGACTTTTCATCAAATTTTTGGTGATAAGGTGTAATGGCATGACCAGTGTTGCAACACGAAATGTTTCTAGAGTATCTTGTTAGCCTAGCCTGAAAGTGATTGAGCAGCCACATCTGAAAGAATTGCATATTATCATTAGCTTGAGAGTGGGTTAATTAAACGCATTAACGAGCTATCATGTAGGATGATATGCCGACTTAGATGAGTAATATAAATTAGTAACCAGGTGTAATGAGCTTGAAATATAATATAACTTCTTGCGTAGTTAAACAAATACATTCGAATAAAATAAACAAATTGATTTATGTTTTTTTTTGTGTCTAGGGCTGGTGAGCATAGGAAGCTGGCAGAGTTATTAACCATGATATCATAGTTCACATGAAGCTCATAAGATTATGATAATTTTATCTTCATACTATCAGATTGAGCACATATTTTCTAACCATTACGTTGAGCGTGGGTTTAATTAAAAGTTTTGATGAAAGAAGGCGGTATTATGATATTAATGTAGTATGATATGCTGTGTTAGATGAGTTGTGGAAGTTATCAGCAATATCGCTTCATATTTATCTCTCTAAACATCATCCGAATGGTGTTGTATGAACGAAGTAAAAACTGATAATTCTTCAAGCCTATAGTGAAGACCGTGGTGGAGGTTGAGCGTGGGTACTATAAGTTGTGTATATATTAATTGTGTTGTATATTAATCTAGTAGGATATGAAAGCTTTAGTGAAGAGCGTGGAAGAGGATAGTGTTATATGTTTACCTTTAAATCTTAAGTTAGGTTGAGAGTGGGTTAAATTAAAAGCATTGATGATAGAAGATAGTGCTATGATATTAAGTAATGGAAATTGTATGGGAGAATGTATGTAAAAGAATAATTTTTGGCTGTCAGGTGTAATGGCATGACTTAGCAGGTAATTTGATATTACCTTTTGCCAAGATCGTGGCGGTTGAGATTGGGTAAAGCTTAGTGGTGCTCGATGTTTATTTTATGGGTGGCGGGTGTGCATAATATAGTAGAAAGCTTTAGTGAATACCATACTTTTCAACCAGCTGATTCTGTCAAAACATCTGTGTGGCTCTAACATAAATCTGTGTTCATATTTTAGGTGGGCATGATAGCTTGAAATTATCTTATGGATATTGATCAATGAGGAAGCCTATAGGTTTTGTTTACATTTCGCTATATTTTTCGGTCTGGGATTAACAAATATTTTGAGGAGAGGTTAAGTTTGGTGGTGCATGAAGTTTCTTTTATGTGCGGAGGGTGCTCATAATCTAGTAGGAAACTTTAGTGAATACCATACTTTTCAACCATCTCGCTCTAACACACAACATCTGCCATGGAGCTTTGTGTTATCAGTTGCTTGATTAATATCCTATGTCTGTCTAGAATTATCATACTTGCGTTGGGCTGGTATGTATACTTGGTGGATGAGAGCTTTAGCGACAATATGCTATCGTTTACTTGCTAGCTTGGAACTTGGTGTTATCAGTTGTTTGCTTTATATGCTCTGGCCGTCAGGGGCTATCATGTGTTCTGGTGGATTGGGCGAATACATATCTAAAAATAGATCATGCGAAACTGCTAAGAGCGTGGTAATATTGAGATGGGCATAGAATTTTCTTGCCGTGAAAGCTGCGTTAAATTCAAGCTTTGGTTTGATATGATATTAAACTAGTAGGATATGTTAACTAAGAATTCACTTGACGATGTCTTAGATGAATAGTGGAAGTTGTATGGGAGATTCGACTTAGCTGTGAGTAAATAGTAAAAGTAAATTTTTTGCATGACTAAGCTGCTGTGTTATTTAAAAAAATAAGTATTCATTTAAGCATTAATTCATTTTACAGATTGCATCACTCAAAGTAGAATTGCTCTATAATCGACACCAGCAACGATAAAACTGAAAATTGATGGGTATACTAATCCTCGATAATATTATAATTAAAGTGATATCAACTGAAAGAGTTTCGTATGGTACTAGACAAACAAAGAAATTGAGTATCTCTTCTAGCTACATGCAAAACCAATACTTTGCTGGAATTAGAAAACCAGTAATTATCTCTTAGGTCAGCAAACCCTAAGACATTGAATTTCTCATTGAATATGTTAAAATTGAAAGAGTAAAGCGAGGAAAATTTAGTTTCCATATTATTTGATTTTTATAGACTTATCATGTATAAGTTATAACAATTTGGTAACGGCATGTTCTGCACAAAGTCCAGAGTTCTATTGCTCACCACTCTGCAAGCCACTGTATGAGATCCGTTTGGGAGCAATACAATTTTAGTGTACTGATGGTAGCCGATGTGCTGAAACCGGTCTGCACTCAATTATAAAGTAAGTGTGATTGATAATCTCGTTCTATATCAATATGACGTATCACACAATCTCTGCCGAAACCATACAATTAATTATTTATATTTCATCTTGTAATGTTTTTTGACATTACGTCAAACCTGCTCGCAGCAATTGGTATAAACGTTGTTATGGCAACGCCGTGACCAACTTCAGCAGTTATAAAAGGGCGGCGAACGATAGTAAAATCACCCATTTCCAAATCAGAGTGGATCTGATCAAGTCCTAAGCCTTCGAGTCTGTTCTGAGCAAATCGCAATGCAAACCAGAAGTTAATTCTGAAATCAAATAGAAATTAATTCTACATACATAAATTGAGGTTGACTCAATCCTATAAATAGAAGTTAATTCTGGCCGTTGTAAATACTTGAGGTTGACTCAATCGCAAAACAGAAGTTAATTCTGGCTAAACAAATATTTTAGGTTAACTCAATCCTTATACATAACTTGATTCTGGAATATTACAATTGAGGTCAACTCAAATTATCATATAGGAGTTGATCCTAAACAAAATACATTACTTGAGTTTGACTCAAAGTAGGTCAGCTAGGAGTTAATCCTAAGGATTGCAAAAGTGAGGTTAATGGCTAATTTATATTACTCGAACATTGCTAGAAAACAGAGTAAGTAGTTGCCCCTTATCTGAAAATACTTTAGAACGATAAGGACAAAATATAATCCAGAAAAATTTTACCGAGTTAAATTTCAAATTCCCTGAAGAAGGGGAAATTTTACTGTCATAATTACCCATAAAAAGTTCTAGCCAGAAGTATATTTTATAGCAGTAAATTTTGCTATTATGGCAGCATACTCATTCATATAATTACTAGCGTGTACGAATATAATTGTTTACATGCACACAAATTATATATATATGAAGCAAGTCACAGCACATCAGCTGGAATGTGTCAAAATTTTAATGAGAATATTTTGTATTCTCTATACCAAGTATGTGAAGATATCAGGAATGGAATGATATTGGAAGTGTAACAAGACAGATTAATGCAGGAAAGATAAGATATTTTAATTTTTATTTGCATATTTATTGTTAAAAGAGTACTTAAAAATATAAAGGAGCTTGATATTTTAATAATTGAGTTTTTTTTCTTTTGGAGATTCCCAATTAAGTGCCAATTAATGTACATTTCGCCAGGTTTTTGCTGTGCTGGCATTTTCAGTTAGATGTATATTCTCGGGCAAAATTTATGTTTTTCCATACCGTCATTTTGGATAAAATTACTACACAAATGTTGCAAAGAGTAGTTACGCTATAAGAGTTCTGGGACACTTTTTCCATACAAAAAGTGTCCGGTTAATTCTAACTATTTTGGTGGTTCTGGATCAGAGTTTTTTACATAGAACTCTCACCCGCAGATGACGCGACCATCCCTAGGTGGTTTGAGTACATACTAAATGTGGGTTTGTGTCTTAACTGTACTGGTTTATGTCTTGGGTTCACCGTTCGATATGGACTTACTGGTTTATTTCTTGGATGCACCATTGAGTCTTGACTGGCTTATGTCTTGGATACACCATTGAGCTTTGACTGGCTTATGCCTTGGATGTATCCTTGACTGCGCCCTAGCGGCATTGGCCGGTACTACCAGCCTGCTCCGTTACTACAGTTTTCTTGGATAGATTTGTGGTGCGCCTAAATGTAGGCTTCTTATGATTTCTCTTGAGCGCCTAAATGTAGGCTTTTGGTTTTGCATTTATATTAGTAATAAATTGAAGTTAATAGTAGGAAATTTTTGTTCATGCCAATGGATTCTAGATGGTTGGGGTGGGATTATTAGGGAGATAAAATTTTCATCAGAAATCCTCTACGGGCTCTGGTTTTCAAGATATTAGCGATTTTCCCCTTTTAAATATAGTTAATATTAGTAATAATTCAAGTTTGTTTTGCTCATGGGGGGTGCTGCGTCTAAATGTAGGCTTCTTATAATGATTTTTCTTGAGCGCCTAAATGTAGGCTTTTGGTTTTGAATTCATATTAGTAATAATTAAAGTTAATAGTAGGAAATTTTTGTTCATGCCAATGGATTCTAGATGGTTGTGGTGGGGATATTAGGGGGATAAAATTTTCATCAGAAATCCTCTACGGCCTATGGTTTTCGAGATATTAGCGATTTCATCTTTTCAGATGTATTTAATATTATTAATAATTCAAGCTACTTAGGATAGTTTTGTTCATTCCAATAGATTCTAGAAGGTGTTAGTGGGGAAAGGGGTTAGACAGGGAATGAAATTTTCATCAGAAATCTCTACTCTCTGGTTTTCGAGATATTAGCGTAATAATAACTCAAGTTATTTTTGTTCATGCCAATTGATTCTACGTGGTGTGGGGTGGGGGTTTTAGATATAAACATGATGTTATCTTGGATTTGCTGTGTTATTACTTGAATATTTCTTAGCGAGGAATATGCATATATCAGAAGTTCTAAATCCCTTTCTATGGGGGTTCTGGGTATCAAATATTAACTGTTTACCAAACATTGGGCTTGTTTCCCCTGTTTATGATGTAATTTGATATTACAACTATAAACAAATTCGCATTTAAGCTGAATGGTTCATACACACCTGTATAAACTTCCTGTACAAATTCGCATTTTAGCTGAATGAGTCATGCCCACCTGTGTAAACAAGTTTAAGTTATATCAGCACATTTATTCTTCTCATGTAAACAATGAATGATGTTTTTGTTTATCGAGTAATTCGATATCATTCAGCCTGTAAGCAAATTCGTTGGAATTCATCCTGTGCAGTGATTATTGTAGCAATAGGATCAATCATGTTTACAAACCGTTCCTGTAAAAGTCCAAGCAAACTTGAGGAGCATCCGAAAGTTTTAGTGAGTTTCAGTGATAGTTTGAAAACATAAAAAATAAATAAAAATGACAACCGCGCTAGTAAATAAAAGTTTTTCAGTAATTAAAAACTTGCGGAAGGATGTGTCGAAGTGTTTAACAAATTCAGAAAATAAGACTATATTGTTAAAAAGTGTAACAGAAACATTCGTAAATTTCAAGTTGCATTTCCGAATTGCAATATGAATGCTAGGAAACGGCATTTCGAGAGCTGTATGGAATTACTCGCGTAAGAAGAAGTGATTTTGTAAAGTGGGAGAAAATAAAGACAGCGTTCGCAGGTAGAATTAGGGCAGGTGTTATTGCAAATTTAAAACATATCGATCCGAAGCTATTTATGTAAGACGCTTGCAAATTATAAACGCATCGTCTTAAGAACACCTTATAACATTATTTTAATATTAATGTTTCTACAACGTTTTGCTGTGAAATTGTTAAAAAAAACTGGTGAAAATGGAATTATAGAAGACATTAAATATTTCCAAGCGAGAACTGCTCCAATTAGTGCAGATGATAATTTATAGGAGTAGTTAAAATCAAACATTTTGGATCCAATACACACTCAGCTGGAAGAATTCCAAAAAAAAGACAGTGGCTGGGCACTGCACTCTATAATACATCTAGCAGTACACATCGACAAGTTTGAACAGCTCCGAGGATCTTCGTATATACCCCCACCAAAGGAGATTTTATCAAAGAAAGCTTGCATCAATGTACAAAATAATGATGGAGGATGCTTCGAGTGGATCGTAATATCAGCGCTATGAGCAAATAGTAACTCCGCTAGGACCTCATCATATCCACATTATTCAACTGTACTTAATTTAACTGGAATAACATTTCCCGTGGCACTTAAGCAAATTACGCAATTTGAAGACCACAACGATTTATCAATAAACGTATTCATCCTAGAGAAAGGGCGTTTCCTCACCACAGTTCCAGTTAGACTTAGGATGGAGCGACATTTAAATCTCCTTATGATACAAAATGATTATGATAATACAACGGATGAAGATCATATGGATGACGATGATGATGATGATGACGGCAGATATCATTTCTGCTGGATTAAAGATCTTTCATGCCTTGTATCGAAACAAATTTCAAAATATAATGGTAGAATATATATTTATGATAGATGTATGTTATACTTTCGCTCTGCTGAAAAATTTCCATCACACACTCCCGAATTCGAGAAGCAAAATGATTGCAGAATTATGTTTCCATCAGAAGAAAAGAAATGGTTGAAATATAAGAATTATAACCATAAGAATCCCATTCCGTTGTGAGTGTATGCCGATCTTGAGTCAATATTGCAGCCCATTCAGGGAAACGATCAAAATACACAGCGAATCCAGGATCATGAAGTTCACAGCATAGGATTCTCTTTCCGCTGCAAACGTGATGCTCAGCTCTAATATTACAGAGCATATCGAGGCAAGAATTGCCAACAATGGTTTGCACTAGAATTGCAAAAAATTTCCTCCATAGCTGTACAGGAAAAGCTGAACATCAGGCCAATGCAGCCCCTGACTAAAGAGGAACGGCGTTCGCATATGGAAAATACTTGCTGCCATATATGTAAAGATACGTTTACAGCCGATAAGGAACGAGTCCGGGACCATTTCCACTTCACAGGAAAATATCGAGGACCAGCGCACAATACATGTAACTGCATCTATCAGTATTGCTCCATAGTTCCAGTCATTTTTCACAATTTATCTGGATATGATGCCCACTTCATAATTAAGGATATAGCTACATATTTCCCCGGAAAAGTTGATCTCTTACCAATTTACACGGAAAGATATATCTCGTTCACCAAGCACATGGAAGGCAGCCACATAAAATTCAGATTCATCGCTTCCTTCCGTTTTATGGCTGAATCTTCTGATAAGCTATCATCATTGCTGACATTGGATAAATTAAATACTACAAGATCAGAATGGCAGGGATTGGATGATGACACTATCAAACTTCTTACGCGCAAAGGTGTCTTCACATATGATTTTATGGATGGCTGGGATGAATTCGATTCCCTGAACTTGCCAACACAGGAAACGCTCTTCAATAAACTGACTGAGAGTCCTATATCCTCTGAGGACTACAATCATGCTGAAAAGGTCTGGCAGACATTTGAAACTAATATATTTGGTGAATATTCAGATCTATACCTTAATACTGATGTTCTCCTATTGGCCGATGTTTTTGACAACTTTCGAGAAGTGTGCGTGAAAACTTACAATTTAGATCCAACACATTATTACACCATGCCAGGCCTCACATGGAATGCTATTCTAAAATACACCAAAGTAAAAATAGAGCTGATAACCGACGTTAATGTACTGCTATTCATAGAGAGAGGCATTCGAGGTGGTATAAGTCTATGCTCGAACAGATATAGTAAAGCAAATAATACATATATGGATGATTTTAAGCCTGAGGAGAAAGAGAAATACTTGATGTATAATAATGTGAATGACCTTTATGGATGGGCCATGTCACAGCATTTACCAACCGGAGGATTCAAATGGGTTGTTATTCCCAATATTGACGTTTTCGAAATTCCAGATGATTCTCCAACTGGATACATATTCGTAGTCGAATTGGATTATGCTCAACTTCTACATGATAAGCATAAGGTTTTACCGTTTTGCTCTGAGCATGCAGCACCAGCTGGAGCAAAATTAGAAAAGCTTTTGACAAAATTACAACCTAAAACTAAATATGTTATACACTACCGAAATTTGAAGCAATGCTTATTACATGGCCTCATTCTGGAAAAAGTGCACCGCGTTCTTCAATTCGACCAATCAGCTTGGGTTAAACTATATATTGACTTAATACTACCAAACGGAAGCAAGTTACAAGCGATCATGAGAAGGACAGCTATAAGAAGATGAATAATGCAGTTTTTGGTAAGACCATGGAAAATGTTTGCAAGTCTAGCGATATCAAGCTTTGCGTAAAGTGGGAAGGTCGCTATAGTGCAAAAGCTCGGATTGCGGCATCCAACTTCCACAGTGCAACAATATTTGATGAGAATTTAGTTGCTGTGGAATTAAGGCGATCAAAATCTCTTTTTAGTAAGCCTCTCTATATAGGAATGGCAGTTTTGGAAATTTCAAAGATATGCCTCCATGGTTTCCACTACAGTTTTATGCAGCGTGAATTTGGAGATAAATGTAAAGTCATGTATACAGATACAGATTCTATAATGTATGAATTTGAAGAGAAAAATGCATATGAGTTTAAAGACGAAAATATAATCAAATTTGATACAAGTGATTACCCAAAAGGTAATCAATACAATTTACCGCTCGTGAATGAAAAGATTCCTCCTCTAATGAAGGATGAGCTGAATGGGAAAATCATGAGCGAATTTGTAGGCTTGCGCTCGAGAATGTACAGTCTGCATATAAACCGTGGTAAAACTGTAAAGAAAGCAAAAGGAGTAAAGACTAATGTAGTCCACAGATATATCAATTTCGAAGACTACCACCAATGTTTGAATAACAAGCGAGTATTAACTGCTAATTAGAGCTCCATACGATCGCATAACCATAATGTCTACACGATCAACCAAAAGAAGATTGCATTGATTCCATATGATAACAAGCGGTATATTATGAGTGGAACAATGGATTCTTTACCATGGGGACATTACTCTATTGAATCAGAACAGCAAGGAGCAGACGCAGGAAACATACAATCTAAGGCCAGTCTAAGATATGTATTGTAAATAAAAATTGCATTATATCTAAAATAACATTTAATGAAAACGTTTGTTTTAATTGTATTATAGTCTATTATATACATTAGTGTAAAATAAAGAAAGTGTTATTACAGTTATAGCAGTTATAGGGAAACCGATTTAAGGAACCCCAACCATTCAATGATACGCTAAGAATTAAATGTTAATATTTTCCAATTTATAATAAATCAATAATGATATTTTATATATGATATCCTGTTTATTAAATTTTCCTATTAAGTTCAGCACTCCGGAATAAAATTTGCACACTACAGCGAGCTCCTAATCGGGAGGTTGAGCGTTTTACCCAGAATACTAGGACGGCTTGAGAAAAACCATTTACACGTGGGTTCGACCTTAACCCCTGACATCACCTTTGAAAACGGAAGGGCGTCAGGTCCTTGACCTTCATCCGAAAGTGTATCTTGGAGGCCACATTGATTCCCTGTAATCAAGCACGACACAGGGGATTCAATATTGCTTTTAAAAATTGGTCTGGTAACTGCTGAACAGCCTTTGTAACAGGTCAGATAACAGTTTAACTGCTTTTTAAACAGGTCTGATAACATCTTAACAGCTTCTATACAGGTCTGATAGAAGCTTCACAGCTTTTCAAACAGGTCTAGTAACTGCTTAACAGTTTTTCGAACGGGTCTGATAACAGCTTAACAGCTTTTAAACAGGAATGATAACAGCTCAACAGCTTTTGAAGCAGGCCGGCTAACAGATTAACAGCTTTTCAAACAGGTCTGATAACTGCTTAACAGCTTTTAAACAGGTCAGATAACAGCTTTTCAAACAGGTCTGATAACAGCATAACAGCTTTTAAACAGGTCAGATAACAGCTTAACAGCTTTTTAAACAGGTCTGATTACAGCTTAACAGCTTTTAAAACAGGTTTGATAACAGCTTTACTGCTTTTAAACAGGTCTGATAACAGCTTTACTGCTTTTAAACAGGTCTGATAACAGCTTAACAGCTTTTGAAACCGGTCAGATAACAGATTAACAGCTTTTTAAACAGGTCTCATAACAGATTAAGAGGTTTTCAAGCAGGTCTGATAACAGCTTAACAGCTTTTTAAACAGGTCTGATAACAACTTAACAGCTTTTCAAACAGTTCTGATAACAGATGTTAAATCAAGCATTGATCTAACGTTCGTAATTTATAAGTTCTCGAAAAATTAATTGCACATCGACAAGTTCTTCAGTCAACAAATAGCGACAATAATTTCCGTTCTCACAGAATGTGAATACCTACTCAGATTACGTCTTCAAACGACATATTACACCACTTAAGTAGCGCAAAAATAATAACATTCTGTGAGAACTGAAATTATCGTACAAAAATTGCATTTGGTCTATAAAATACAAATTTCACAACGCGTAAGCAATTTTTGTTACTATGAATTTAGTAAGTAAGTTGCAGCACTTTTTCTTTGTATAAAATATTTTGAGTTTTTAAATAAATGTTCAGTTTTTGAATTTTGCTAGAGGAAACAACGTCTTCAATTATTTTTCATTGACAAAAAGTAAGTACCTACAAGCACGCTCATGATACAGGTAAAGTACCTTGATCACAACTATTTTCGGTATTTCAAATTTAGTTTGTTGGATTAGTACCTGCAAGCAACTTTTAGTTCAAGGGTTAAGTACCTTTACACATTCTACTAGCGGTCAAGTGAAGGAATTTGGTCGCTTTATAAACATTTTTGGTGACCCCGACGTGATCAGAAGACGAATCATACTAATGGAGCAGTTGGTATATCAACAGGAATAGACTGGAGCAGAAATCCAGAGGCTTATCCACGATTATAGATCAAAAACTCAGCATGAGAGAAACCTTACCTTCCTACAGAGACGATTGGAACAACTGGACGAGCAGTGGGAAGCAGTCGATGTCGTCGATAACAGCATACGTGACAAGTACAGTAGTCAGCTCGATCAGGCATACATGACAAAATAATGAACATATATGAGGCGCACAGGACGGAAATCATGGACAATCTTCAAAGGAAAACTGCACCAGAAAATGTGGCTCAGGGAAGCAAACAAAACCCACCCAAGCCAAAATCCAAACAGTTCATTTCAAGCCCATCTCAAGTATCCTCGGAACAACCAGCACTCACTAAAACCCAAGGTAATCAAAGCATGGCCTCCTCAACTACGGTAGAAGCTTTAAGTAGACGACAGAAGGGAATAATGACACTGTTGAATCGAGTACTTTCAAACATTAATCTTGAAGGACAGAGTAAGCAGTATTGTGTAGTCCACATTAATGCAATCAACGAGTATTGGTCGCAAATAAAGACAATCAACGGACAGATTTGGGAGACAGCCGAAGATATGAGTTCATACAGTGATGAAGAATATTGCAAGTTAGAGGATTTTACGCAAGATATCACTATTCAGTTATTAAAAAAATCTGATAAACTCTCAATGGAGAATGCTAATCAAAGCAGCACAATATCCACACCACAAATGAAGCTACCCAAGAGAGCGCTACCAAAATTCGATGTATTCGAAATGGACACAGTTTCATGATATGTTCACACAAATGGTGCATGAGCAGCCTATTGGGAATTCTAAAAAAATGTGGTTTCTTAAAGCGAATATAACTGGCGAGGCTGAAGTTTTATCAGTGTCCGAAGAAAATTATGTAGCCGCATGGGAAATTCTAAATCAGCGCTACAATAACAAGAGGCTGTTAACGACAGCTCTGCTGGACAGATTAGTAACCCAGCCAACCATAATTTCAGAATCAGCCACAGCAGTAAAGAAACTTCACGACACAACGAAAAAATGTTTAATGTCATTTAATAATCTTGGAATAGTGACCACTGCTTGGGATCCAATTCTTTTACACTTGCTTATTAAGAAATTGGACAAACTTACTCATACTTTATATGAGCAGGGACTACAAGCTCCCAGAGAATTTCAATCTATGGCGAAACTCTTAAAATTTTTGGAGCAACGATTTCAGTCTCTAGAAACCTTAGGAAGACATAAAACTGATCTAAGAGCGTTCAGCAGATCATCTGCGTTGGTCACTTCAAATATGAAGACTCAGACATTACTTTGCAAGCTTTGCCACAAAAATCATGGGTTATTCGCCTGCCAAAAATTTCTCGAGCTAGCGCCCTCAGAACGTTTTAAGACTGCTCAGCAATTGAAGGTTTGTACCAATTGTCTCAAGAGCACTCATTTGGCAATTGATTGTCCATAAAAAGGCTGTGCTAAGTGTATGCGAAAACACGTTGCTGCACAGAGATCAGACAACTCACCTAACATAAAATAAGGTCAGTTCGTCTAACGTACAGCCAAGCACAAGTCACACTACGAGAAGAACCAATTCAGTAATATTGTCAGCAGAGGCACGACAGTCGCAAAGAAATTATGTCATATTAGGCACTGTACTCACCGAGGTCCTAGACTACAAGGGAGATGCCGTGAACTGCAGAGCGATCCTCGATTCCGGATCACAATTAAATTTCATCACCGAAAGATTGGCCAAGAAGCTAAACTTACAGAAGAAGGAAGATTCGCTGCGCATTCAAGGTATTGGGGAAGTCAAGCAATTTATTCAATACAGAATAAACATGCGAGTACAGTCTCGAATCAATGGCTTCACAACCCACAGAAGCCTTTATCCTTCTTCAAATAACTGCTCAGCATATAAGCTGAACATTCAATCCTGGTCAATTCCAACAAACGTAAAATTGGCCGATCCAGGAGTTAACAAACCAGATCGAATAGACCTGCTCTTAGGTGCTGAAATTTATTGCCAATTACTTTCAATTGGGCAAATACGGCTTGGAACTAACTTACCCACGCTACAAAATACTGTTTTTGGTTGGATTGTCGCAGGAGCACACCCACATCAAGGCACAATATGTGGTATGTCGACCATTGAGGAAACAAATTTAGAAGCTGATTTTAAAAAATTTTGGAGACTAGAAGAGGTAGCAACACCTTCTCAAAGCCCCCCAGCCGAACAAGAAAAATGCGAATCTCACTTCGCACAAACAGTACGAAGAGATCACACTGGGCGATTTGTGGTCAGGCTACCATTTCTTCCACATAAGCTTGGCGTATCCAAGACATCGCACCCCGACGATTTCTGGCAATGGAGCGACGGCAATCGAAATACTCCGAATTGGCCATATAATACAAAAACTTCATGAATGAGTATATAAGTCTCGGACACATGCGCGAAATCGATTTCAACACTTTTAAGGGTCCTCATTATTTTCTACCACATCAGCCGGACAGCACCACGACAAGTGTACGAGTGCTCGATGGTTCCAGTAAGACCTCAAAAAATGTCTCGTTATTATGCACAGGCCCGACTGTCCAAGATGATTTGTTTACTATCCTTCTTCGCTTCCGGATGCCACGATTTGCATTCACAGCGGACATTGAAAAGATGTACCGACAAATCATGGTTCGACCCAGCAGATAGAATATATCAACTAATCTGGTAGAGAGATAAGCCAACACAATCTATCAAATGCTTTGAGCTATGCACCGTAATTTATGGTACCACAACAGCGCCATACCTAGCTACTAGATGTCTGCTACAATTAGCAAAGAACTCAGAAGTCAGATATCCTTTGGCTGCTGCAATCAGTAAGAGCAATTTTTATGTGGACGACTTAATGATGGGCACAGACAGTCTTGTCGAAGCTATAGAAACACAGAAACAACTACAGGAAGCGTTGAATACTGCGGGATTTAAACTTAGAAAATGTTGTGCTAATCACCGACAGTTACTTACGTCAATTCTTACAGAAGGTAAGACCATACAACTCGACATACACGACACAGAAGAATCCATCAAGGCACTAGGGTTAATCTGGACCTCAAAATCAGACGAATTTAGCATCAAAGCAACATACACTGAGCAAAAACAGGTAACAAAGAGGACAGTACTACCTGATATTGCTCATCTATTTGATCCACAGGGTGTATTGAGTCCAGTAGTGGTTACAGCTAAGACCTTTCTCCAGCATTTGTAGCACCTCAAGCTTGACCGGGAAGCAGCGCTCCCAAAGAGCTCCACTCTTCTTGACTCCAATTCCGCCAAGGTGTCAAAACACTTGCAGGCATAAAAATACCTCGACAAATGTTTTCTGGAAGGGTACCTAAATCAACCGAAATGCATGCCTTTGCTGATACTTCTGAGAAGGCATATGGAGCAGCCATTTACTTACGTGCTAATAATGAGGATGAAATTAGAATTGTGAGTCTTCTTTGTGCGAATTCTAAGGTAGCTCCAGTTAAGCCAACTACGCTTCCACGGCTAGGACTATACGCAGCTAAACTCGCAGCTGAGCTAGTCAGCCAAATTAAAGCAGATCTAAATATTAAAGACCTTTCATGTTATTATTAGAGTGATTCAGAGATAACATTGGCATGGATAAACGCAGTTGCAGCATCATTTAATACATTCATTGCAAATCGCATTGCATCCATCCAGAAAATCTCACTGCCAGAACAATGGCAACATGTTCCTTCAAAACAAAATCCGGCCGATATTTTATCGCGAGGAGTACCACCGGAGAGATTGGCATCTTGCAGTATATGGTTTTATGGACTTTTATTTCTGCACGGTCCAAAAAACTCATGGCCTTCCAAGTATATCAAGCAGAGCATTAATTCGGAAAATAAACCTCCAAGGGTTATACTGGCAGCTTCAGAGGACACCCCACACTTTATTCACACAACTGATCATCAAAACAATTTTAGTCGCTGGCAACGAATCATTAGCTACATGTTATGATTTGTGCGAAACTGGCTCTCGCAGAAAACAAAAATATCTGGCAGTCATCGAACTTGAAGATGCATTTACCGTCAAGATCTGCACAATTCAAGGAGACGAATTCAGAGACGAAATAAAACAGCTACATCAAGAAGGTACTCTTGACAACAGCAATAGTCTCAGCTCTTTGAGTCCCTTTATTGACAACAAGGGTGTAATGACAGTCGGAGGACGTCTAGAAGCTTCCAAATTAGCTACAGATGCAAAGCATCCAATGTCAATTCCTTACGTCCATATCTTCACCAGGCTATTGATGACACGCATTCATTTGGAGAATCTACATTGTGGCTCACCGACACTTTTGATCACCACGCGACAAAGGTACTGGCCTATCAAGGGCAAAACAACAGTAAGGCCAATAGTTGGAGGGTGTATTCGGTGCGCTCGAGCCAAACCAAAACTTTAAGCCAACTTTTTGGGGCCCAAAAACAAACTTACCGAAGTCAAGGATAATTTACATAGTGAAGGCTCTCAGCAGGAAATAACCACATATTGCTCGCCCAAGGGAATTGATTGTCACTTCATACCACCTCGAGCGCCACATTTTGGCGGCCTTTGGGAGGCTGCAGTCAAATCAGCCAAGCACTTCCTTCAGCGGAATTTAAAATCGAGTTCTCTAACCAACGAAGAGCTAGAGACGCTCATGATACACATAGAGGCAATACTAAACTCGAGGCCTTTAACGCCATCATCAGCTGACTCAAACGACTTAAGTGTTCTCACTCCTGCCCATTTCCTTAGGGGAACCATTAACAGCAATCGTAGAACCAACGGCACCACCATCTAGACTTAATTCGTTACAAAAATGGAAGCTAGTATCCTACATAAAAAAAATCAATTTTGGCAACGGTGGTCTAAGGAGTATCTGAGTGAACTACAGCACCGTTATAAGTGGAAGCAACACTGTAACAATGCTCAACCAGGGATACTGATTGTTATTACAAAAGATAATGTACCTGTAAAAAATTAGATATTAGGCAGAATCATCCAAACAATAAAGGGACACGATGGCCTAGTTCGCGTAGCAGACATCAAAACATCATCTGGTGTCCTTCGAAGGCCCATACACAAACTAGCCCCATTACCAATTGAAGAAGAAACCAGTGCTACCGATTCAACCAAAGAATCCACATCATCTGAAGAAAAAACGCAAACGAGAAGCAATCAACCCTCGTCCTGCCTCCAGATCCAGGCGCGAGGAAGTGAAATCAAATGAGCCTCAATCATCATCCACAGCATCGACTGCTGAAGACACTACACCATCTAAAAGAAAACATCGTTCAAATTCAGCTGTGAGTGTATTTCTACTAACCTGTTTAATCTTTCCAATCTTTGGCCAAGTCAACATTAAACCATTCAAGTCAAAACCAGGGTTGTATTGAATCCATGGGAAATGCTCATCTCATATCTAACGAGTGGAACATTGTAGTACATTATAATTTGAGTGCACTTTGGCAAGAGTATGACACTATTACTAGTGGAGTACGCAAACTAATGGATCTATGTGAAATAATCAGTAACAGACAATCATGTGGCCCCACCCTAAAACAATTTGAGAGCATACTCAAAGAACTGCAAGATGTCAATGAGCTACTACTACACCAACATAAAAATATACGAGCAATAAGAAAAAGAGCTCTTCTCAATATCATAGGAAATCTGGCTAGCTCACTTTTTGGTATTTTGGATACAGAATATGCTGATAAAATGGCACAAGTCAGAGAAGAACTTAATCACAACGACACCCACCTTCTAGAGAAAATTAGAAATCAAACCTCTATCATTGATTCTACCTCTAATATCATAAAAAATTCCCAAGAAGCCATAATAGGTCGTCTTGGAGAGCTGGACAAATAACTCAACTTAACAATAGCTAAACTCAACAACATGAACCATGAATTACATCAGCAAAAAGCCAGCCAGACATTCACAGACTTATCGTTACAACTAGTTCTAGCAATCAATAGCTTCGAAGGCATGCAATCAAACTTATGGGATGTGTTGATTGATACTCACCATGGCAAAATCAATTCCTACTTGTTAGCACCAAGCAAACTAGGTAGCGAGTTACCCGCATACAGGAGCATCTTCCTTCGTCGTTGAGATTACCCGCCAAACCAGATGACTTAACAACTTTATATAAGCTTATGAGTGTCAAGGGGAGCATTACTCCTAATAAAATGATGTTCCGTATAAAGCTTCCATTATTTTCATACGAGCACCTTAAAATGCTACGCATAGTTTCAGTACCATTTGTAACAAACAAAACACTTTTGGTGATAAAATCTTCAACACCATTTCTCATTATTAATCTGCACAGGGATCAGTATTATCCATTGTCAGAATCAGACTTTAACACTTGCACAATGGGACAAGAAGGGGTGATCTGCAAACAGCACTATCCACAGAAGTGCGTGTAAGATCAGTATTATAACACACTCAACACCCAGAAATTGCGAAATTATCTGAGCATCAAGCCCAGATGGATACAACTGACCAATCCAAATCAATGGATCTATATAGTGACTAAACCTACAGCAATCAACATTGTATGTGGAAATGCCGCTACCCAGACAACTCTCCAAAGCTCAGGAATACTTGAAATAGAGCCGCAGTGCATCGTAAAAGACGAAACATCAACGATATATGGACATAATGTAATCTATAGCAACATAATAGGATGTTTTATCATATCAAATTTAACAGAACTCTCACCCTCAGAATCGACGGAAGACATTTTGTATCAACCTAAATTTACAAAAAATTATACGAACGACATTCAAGATCTTCAACGGAGGATCAAATCTCTTCTGACAAGTGAAAACGTACCTCTCAATAGTTTAGCGCAACATGACATTCATCAGCTTTGCATAGGATACATGAGCCTGTTATTAATAATTGCTGCCACTGTCTGTTTAACCTATAGATTCATATCAACACGAAGATGGATGCTCTCTCCAAACCTCCAACTCCATTGCCGAGAACAACTTCTCAATGTAATGTCAGACTCTAAATAGATCCAGAATTATTAAATTAAGCATTGATCTAACGTTCGTAATTTATAATTTCCCGAAAAATTTTAAATTACGCTATAATTGCACATCGAAAAATTCTTCAGTCAACAAATAGCGACAATAAGTTCCGTTCTCACAGCATGTGCATAACTACTCAGATTACGTCTTCAGACGACATGTTACACCGCTTAAGTGGCGCAAGAATGAAAACGTTCTGTGGGAACTGAAATTATCGTACATCAAATAGCTTTTGGTCTGTAAAATATAAATTTTACAACGCGTAAGCAATTTTTATTACTGTGAATTTAGTATGTCAGTTGCAGCACCTTTGTTATATAAATTATTTTGAGTTTTTAAATAAATGTTCAGTCTTTAAATTTTACTAGTGGAAATAACGTCTTTAATTATTTTTCTTCGACAAAAATCTGGTTGTTGGTTAAGTACCTACAAGCAAGCTCGTGATACGGGTAAAGTACCTTGATCACAACTATTTTCGGTATTTCAAATCTAGTTTGTTCATTTAGTACCTGCAAGCAACTTTTAGTGCAAGGGTTAAGTACCTTTAGTCATTCTACTAGCGATCAAGTAAAGGAATTTGTCCGCTTTATAAACAGCAGCTTAACACCTTTTCGAACAGGTATGATAACAGCTTAACAACTTGTAAAGAGGTCGCCTAACAGCTAAACAGCATTTAAACAGGTGTTATCTGACCTGTTCGAAAGCTTGTAAGCTGTCCTCTTACCCGTTCGAAAAGCTGTTAAGCAGTTATCAGATCTCTTTTCATAAGCAATATGGAATCCCCTGTGACATTCTTGATTATAGGGTATCAATGTAGCCTCCAAGACACACTTTCGGATGAAGCTCAAGGACCTTACGCATTTTCGGGTTTCAAAGGTGATGTCCGGGGTCAAGGTCGAACCCACGTGTAAATGTTTTTTTCTCAAGCCGTTCTAGCATTCTGGGTAAAACCCTCAACCGCAAAATTAGGAGCTCGCTGTAGTGTGAAAATATTATTCGGGAGTTCTGGACTTAATAGGAAAATTTAATAACAAATATCATATATAAAATATCATTATTGATTGATTATAAATTGAAAAATATTAACATTTAATTCTTAGCGTATCATTCAATGGTTGGGCTTCCTTAAATCGGATTCCCTATAACTGTAATAATACTTTCTTTATTTTACAATAATGCATATAATAGAATAAAATACAATTAAAGCAAACTATTTCATTAAATGGTATTTTAGATATAGTGCAAATTTTTATTTACAATACATATCTTAGACTAGCCTTAGGTTATATGTTTCCTGCGTCTGCTCCGTGCTGTTCTGATTAAATAGAGTAATGTCCCCATGGTAGAGTATCCGTTCTCCCACTCATAATATACCGCTTGTTATCATATGGATTCAATGCAATCTTCTTTTGGCTGATCGTGTAGACATTATGGTTATGCGATCGTATGGAGCTCTGATTATCAGTTCAAACATTCGACGTAGTCTTCGAAATTGATATGCCTCTGGACTACATTAGTCTTTACTCCTTTTGCTTTCTTTACAGTTTTACCATCGTTTATACGTAAACTGTACATTTTAGAGCGCAAGCCTACAAACTCGCTCATGATTTTCCCATTCAGCTCATCCTTCATTAGACCAGGAATCTTTTTATTCATGAGCGGTAAATTGAATTGATTACCTTTTGGGTAATCACTTGTATCAAATTTGAGTCTCGGCTGTGCCCTAGCGGGATTAACCGGTACTACCAGCATGCCCCGTGATGTGTCATTTGGTCTTGACTTCGTTAATCCCGCAAGGGCGCAGTCGCGACTCAATGGTGCATCCAACACAAAACGGTGCATCCAAGACACCATGGTGTATCCAAGGCACAAACCAATATAGCCAAGACACAAACCTACATTTAACAAGGACTCAAACCACCTAGCGACTGTGGCGCCGTCTGTGACGACGAACAAGTCAACAACGTCACAGGGGGATTCCTCTCTTGTTGACGGTGGGGATTCTGTTTGAATATCGGACCTGTTTGAAAAGCTGTTATGCTGTTATCAGACCTGTTTAAAAGCTGTTAAGCTATTATCAGAGCTATTTGAAAATCTGTTAAGCTGTTATTAGAGCTGTTTAGAAAGCTGTTGACCTGTTATCAGAGTTGTTTGAAAAGCTGTTGAGCTGTTATCCGAGCTATTTGTAAGCTGTTAAGCTGTTATCAGAGCAGTTTGAATAGTTGTAATCTACTATCAGAGATGTTTACCTGTTATCAGAGCTGTTTGAAAAGCTGTTAAGCTATTATCAGAGCTGTTTAAAAGCTGTTAAGCTGTTACCAGAGCTGTTTGAAAGGCTGTTAAATTGTTATCAGAGCTGTATAGAAACCGTTTACCTGTTATGAAAGCTGTTTGAAAAGCTGTAAAGCTGTTATCCGAGCTGTTTGAAAGCTCTTAAGCTGCTATCAGAGCTGTTTGAAAGACTGTTAAGCTGTTATCAGAGCTGTTTAAAAATCTGTTGAACTGTTATCAGAGCTGTTTGAAAATCTATTAAGCTGTTAGCAGAGCTGTTTGAAAGGCTGTTAAGCTATTATAGAGCTGTTTGAAAAGCTGTTTGAAAAGCTCTTCACCTGTTATCAGACCTGTATGAAAAGCTATTTAGCTGCTATCAGACCTCACTTTCAGTTGATCCCAAAGGTCTAGGTGATGTCAGAGACCAGGATCAAATTGTAGCCTTCAAGGTCGCGCGCCAAATATCCGTTTTAAAGCGCCATCCAAGAGCGGGCACCCACCACCACCACCGCCGCCACCACCACCGCCGCCACCACCACCGCCGCCACCACCACCGCCGCCACCACCACCGCCGCCACCACCACCGCCGCCGCCGCCATCAGCACGACCACCACCAGCACCACCGCCACTCGTTGTAGTGGTCAAATATTATTCGAGAGTTCCGGAGTTAGTATGGGAAATTGAATAAAAAGAAGGCCATATATAAAATATCGTTTATTAAAAATTAGAAAGTATTAATTCTTATAATCTTATGGTACAGAGCTGTATGTAACCACAATTTCCTCTGTTTGATCAATCTGTCGTGGAAATCAACATCTGCCTACAGCATAAGTTTCCATGATCCTTTATGAGCTCTCCAAGTATACAAAATGAGAAGTTCTAGTGCTAAGTTAAATAGCATTTTTGAATTTGTTTCTTATGCTCATCGCATAAGATTTTATTAGATTCTCTTAAAAACTCCTCAATATCCATCTTAGCAGTCCAACATTCGGGAAGACACTATCCACTAACCAAATTCTCATGCACTTTTCTTTTCCATTTTTAGATTTTGTATAGAACATACCAGATTCTTATAAAATTAGCTCCTACCTGGTAGATTTTAGATAGAATATACTGTTACCAAATTCTTAAAAAATTTTGTTTGCCACTATCTATTTTTAGATACATAGATAGAATATGCTTTCATCTAGAACAGATTGGAGAAATAAAAGATTTTTAATCCGCAACTTACGTTATAGTTGTTGTTTTTTTTTCTCAGCAAAGAAATTTTCAATTATAACTTCCACTACTCTAAGACGTCATATCCTACAGATTAAAATCAGTTGTTGTTATTTTTTTAGCTAAACAAATTGGGAATCTTACATAAATCCCTCAATTTGTTTACTTTACTCGGCTGCTGTGCGTATTTGTTTACATTATTCGAATTTGTTTACTTTACTGGACTGTGCGAATTTGTTTATGCAACGAATCAAATTAGAAGCATTGCACCTGAAGAGTAAAATCAGGCATATACTAATCTCCATTACTTATCTAAGTCAACATATCTACCTACATTCACCCCAATCAGCTTCGCCTGATCTGCTTTTACATATTCATATATGGTATAATCTTGATTATAAAGGACACCTACAGATTAATATCATCAAATCTTTAATCTACAACTTAGGTTATAGACAATCCTAGTCATAGTATCAGATATTGCGACTAAAGCTCTCAGCCAACCTCCAGTACCCAGACACAGGAGGTGGCACCTGAAGGTCAAATTGTAGCCCACAAGACCAGATAAAACTTAACCAGCAACCTCCACCAATAAAGCTTCCCACCCCTTCACAAATATTTAGAGCTACGATCTCCGACGTGAAAAATAATTGAACTCTAAAAACAAAAGCGAAAACCTATGCTATTTCCCTATGCTGCGGAGTGTTGAAAGTGATTTCGTATCGCCAAAGTGATCCCGTATCCCCAAAACTCGAGATGAAAAATAAACGAACTCCAGAAACAAAATCGAAATCCTATGCTATTTCCCTATGCCGGAGAGTGCTAAAAGTGATCTCGTATCCCCAAGCGCGAGATGAACAACATATGTAGTACCGGCTAATGCCACCAGGGGACCTTGCTCAAGAAACGGTGTTTCTCTGATAACAGCTTAACAGCTTTTCAAACAGCTCTGATAACAGCTTAACAGCTTTTCAAACAGCTCTGATAAC